>OVBA01008944.1:0-11513 GCA_900406435.1 Lepidium aucheri | reverse complement strand
TGTAATTCTTAAGTTGAACGTATACTATAAATTCATTACGTGAGTTACAGTCTGAGGAGTCGTCAGTTATGACAAACTTCCAATTAAAACATGAAAGTATTACACTTTACAATTTGACTCACTTTATTTCTTGGATGGTTGAGTATCATAATATCGTTGAGCGTTTTCGTGCATTGAACACAGTGCTCTAAGTGTAAACAAAGTGCCCTAAATTAAGACAAATAACACAAGATCTTTTCACAAAGATACCATTTCAAGGTCAAAGAAAACTAGACACGAGAATTACAACAGTAACATGACATCAACACAAACTCAATCTTTCTTCACATCTGATGCTGCTTCATCTTTCTCACTGTTTCCTCCATCTACAATCTTCTCTGCTTCTTTTGTCGCCGTCGTTGTCTCATTCTCATCTTCTGTTAGAAGAACATCTCATCATAACTAAACCAAATCTAGCCCTCATATGTACTCAGAGAAAGCTTCTTTAATTGCTTAAAACGACAAGAGATCAAAATCCTAGATTGGTCCAAAGATCTTACCTTCATCCCCAATCTCCTCAGTATCACCCATGTTAAGACTCTATAAACAAAACAAAAACAAGCATTAATTTCGCCATCAAGAATTTTGGTGAAATTAGTTTTTTTCTTCAAGCAAACTCTTTGGCCCTTACATTGAAATCAAAATCTCCAAAGTCCATACCCGCTCCTCCTAATGGTAATAAATCAAAGATCAGACAGCTAACCTCAACCGGAGAAAATAAACTAACTTAAAGCTATTCCAGTTTTTAGTAATCCTTATTTTACCTTTATCTTCATCTTCATCAACCCATTTATCCCAATCAACTTTCAAGTAAACAGGAGGTTTCCCTTCTTGTTTAATCAATCTGTTCCACCATTTGCTCTCAGCTTTCTTCACCATGTAACATATATGCCTCGAGCTTACACTCGCTTTACTCTCCTGGCAATCATCCCAAAATCACCATCTTCAAAATCCAAAACTGATCACAAGAATACTAGAAAAAAATAAGTAGATGTTTGCACTTACGTTGACATCGACATTATCGAACAGATCAAGGTCCACCTCGTACGGTGTCTTGCTAGCTCCACTCGTAGCAGAGAAGAAGAACTTGCCTTGAGGCTCAAGCTTCAGCTTTACATCTTCTGCGTCTGGTAGCTCAACAGTTATGTAAACCTTATCAGACCTTTGCGCCCACTTCACCGTTGGATGTCGACTGCAAAAATTTTGAAGCATATTAAAACCAAAAAATCGTAAGAGAAACCATATCCATAACCAAAGGTGATAAATTTCTTAACAACATCACTCAATTGAGGATCAAAACCAATGATTTCATCTAATTTCACCGCAAAACAAGAAAGAGAAAAAGCTATAGCTAACAGAGTACCTCATTCTCAGAGAATTTACGAAAAACAAAGGACCAAAAGAACAGGAAATTGTTGTGAAGGTAGTGAAGAAAGAAGACATGTTGTATAAATCATACACGGACCAAACCTCTCTAGATGCTTCTGTTATGTTCTAGTCTCTTGCCAAAAATAAAAATTTGAACTTTTTTTTAGGTCGGAAAAATATAAACTTTATAGAAACCCAATATTTGTAGGCCCATTCATATTATTATTTACTGTTTAGAATGAAAGCGCGTAAATCTCACACTAATCCTACGTGTCTTCTCTTGGAGCCAAGCCTTTCTCTCCAAGCAAAAAATCGAAAAAATAGTAATGAAATAAAATTATTAAGGAAAAATACGAGTCTACTTCCGTTTAGAACCAAATCTAAAATTTTTATTTCATTTTTGGCTTTGATTTCTTCTTCTTTCTGTGATACCTAGACAAAAGTGATGGACTTGACTGGTGCGAACAGAGCTTTAGCGCCAGGTTTTAGGTTTCATCCGACCGACGAGGAGCTGGTGGGTTATTATCTGAAGAGAAAGATTCGTCGGAAAAAACTCAGAATCGATGTAATTGGCGAGACAGATGTCTACAAGTATGATCCTGAGGATTTGCCCGGTACCTTTAGTTTGAATCTTCTCCTTCTTCTTCAATTCTGAGAAGTTTATATTGATTTTCCTTACTGTTGCCTGAAATTTTGGTCTGATCTGTCTTCGATGAGTTCGTAGTTCAAGAATCTGGATTAAGACACCAGATATGAACTGCGATCGGCCCATATTTCAATATTCATTAGTTTCATTCATTGATTTTTCAAATTGAAAAAGCTTGATTGGCGAGAATGTCTATCGACGATGGCTCTAAAGGTTCGTTTCTTTTTGGGTAATGTCTTAGAGAATATGGTCGATGGTGGTATTATGTTTGTCTTGGGATCTATATGAGTGATTACCGTGTTTTTTTTTGTAGCTTCTGATACAAAAGATGGATTTTTCTATGCAGGGAAAACATTATATAAGAGTAGAGATCGTCAATGGTTCTTTTTCAGCCCAATGAATAGGAAGCATGGAAGTAGGTTGAGTAGAGCGACTGACGGTGGCTATTGGAAAGCAACAGGTAAAGACAGAGTCATCAAGTGTGATTTCAGACCGGTTGGAGAGAAGAAGACACTTGTTTTCCACAGAGGCAGGGCACCTAATGGTCAACGGACCAACTGGGTTATGCACGAGTACTCATTGTACGAAGAGGAACTTAAGAAGTGCTGTGATGTCAAAGATTATTTTGTTATTTATAAGATTTATAAGAAAAGCGGTTCTGGTCCTAAGAACGGTGAGCAATATGGAGCTCCTTTCGTTGAAGAAGAATGGGCAGATGATGATGATGATGTCGATGAGCCTGCTGATGTTCCTGCAAATCAGCTTGTTGTTGCAGCTAATGTCGATGATAATTTATTGGATAATGGGCTTGAACATTCTGAATTGGATGGTAACGATATTGAAGAGCTGATGAGACAGGTTGGAGAGCAGCCTGGATATGGTGGATTGTCAACAGTGCAGCAGGATGATCTGATCGGACCAAACTCTCATGTAGAAACAAACAATGCGGTGCACCTGTCAGAAGATATGTATTTGGAAATCGATGATCTTTTGCTTTCTGAACCTGAACCAAGTTCTGTGGAAGCTATGCAGAAGAACTGGAACCAAGATGACTTTGGTATCCTGAATGTTGATGATTTCTGTAATGTTGATTCGTATTTTCATGATTTGGATGCCACAGATCCTCAGCCAGATCCTGTTGGTGGTTGTTTCGAAAATCTCAATGGGGTTGAACAAGGTCTTCAGGTGAATACTTATGTGGTGACTGACCAGGCCTATAGTAATCAGTTCCAGCAGCAAACAGGGAAGAGCCAAGCTAACAACTGGCCACTCCGTAACAGCTATATGAGACAGATGAGCTGTGAATCATCTTCAATGCACGAGCTAAACAATGACGCACTTACCACTACCCAAAATAGTGAGGCACATGGTTCAGGTACTCCAAATACCTCTGTGTTTAACTCGCATATTAAATGTTCTATCTATTGTGGCAAAACAACTGGCGTCCTAATCAATTCGAGATCTTCTTCCATGGATGTCTTTACTGGAATGGAAAGATTCATTAATCCCTCTAATAGGGCTATAGAGCTAGATTGAATAGCTCTTCCGACGATCCCAAGTATTTTATTTATGCATCACCTGATGGCATGAATTAATGATGAATATAAGAGAATTTCATTGTAAAACAAATTGTTTTCTATATTTTTTCATTCTTTTTCTAATCATATTCCCTTTGACAGGTGATGCATCTGAATTTATAAATCCTTTTACTTCTGGGACAACTATTTCCAGTGAAGAGGAAGCTACAAAAAGTGAATCAAGTCAGTTTGCTTCTAGTATATGGGCTTTCCTGGAATCTATTCCTACAAATCCAGCATATGCTTCAGAGAGTCCATTTGTTAACCTCAACCTAGTCAGTATGTCAAGCCGTGGTGCTCGCTTCGGATTTGCTTCTAAGACCCCAAGTAAAAATCTTGTTGCTGTGGCTAATGTTTCAGTGGCAAAGAGGACAAAGGCTGGAGGTTTCAACAAGAACCACAAGGGTTTCTTCTGCTTATCCATAATTGGGGCTCTGTGTGCTTTATTTTGGGTGGTTATAGGAACAATGGGAGTTTCAGGCAGGTCTCTTTTGTGGTGAGATCCCAAATATCAAATAGTTTTGGAGGTCAAGAGAAACTAAGGCTCGGTTTTGTGTGCCGTTACTGGGACAAGTCATTGTAATTATTCACTTAGCTAATTGAGACTCAGAAGCTGCTTAGTATCCGTTGTTTTCCCTAGTATTGTCGAAAGCAACTTTATGGGTATTTTTTTATTTGTTTTTGAGGGTGCATTGACATGAACTAAGTGTGGGAAAATCAATTCCGTTTTCCAATCCAAGGAAGACTCTTAGTAATATATGGTGATTCAGTAAGATGTTAATAGCCTTTATTCATATCAGGCTCTTTTAACAGTTCTCCGAACTATATATACACATGCCACTTTCCCTGGAGCTCCCCTACTGCTAACTCTCCTCTGCTTTCTTCAACCACTTTGACACAAACAAAATCACATTCTCAGGGTGTCGCTACGTTCTCCTTTGCCAGAGGAGCGATCTCTTCACCCTCGATTCCGGCTTTACTTCCGGCCACATTTAGAGACAATAGTACCTTCTCCCATAATCTTGCAGGCCCCTGCATCACAACAAATTCAAGATTGATTTCAACAAGCCAAATCCTCAAAGTTTCAAACTTTAAAATGAAGAACTGAATCACTCACCTTCCAGGAGAAATCTTGGTCCATGCAGTTCTTGGCCATTTCTTTCATTGCGGATGTTCCATACAATGCAACGGCTCTTGTCACAGCCTTTGCCGTTGCAATCACATCTTCTGGATCCACAACTTCACACTGTAAAAAAATCAAAATTGTAACTTGTTTTAGATTTCTTTTGTTGTAATATCTTAAGATACTATTAAAGAAAGCTGGTGATTTTGAGGTACCTTGACGTTGAATCTTCCAATGTGGATACCTGTGTAGCCATCTTTAACAGTGTCCACAAGCCCACCAGTGGATGCCACAATAGGGACGGTTCCATATCTCATGGCGTGCAGTTGAATGAGACCGCAAGGCTCAAACCTGCTCGGAACAATGATGAAGTCAGCTCCAGCAGTGATCATATGAGCCAATGGCACGTTGAATTTCGCCACTCCAACTGCCTTCCCCGGGAATTTCTCTTCTAGTTCCAATATCTGAGTCTCCATCTTCTTCTTACCGGTTCCCTGTAAAAAAACATTTGACAAGATTCTATAAGTCTCAGCGTGTAAACGGTATGGTCCCAAGTCTATTGCTTTGTGTACTCACAAGGATAACCATCTGAACATTTAGCCCCATGAACTTGGATATAGCTTCCACTAGAATATCAGAGCCCTTTTGCTCCTCCAATCTCCCTATGAAACCAATAACCGGGACATCCTTGTCCACAGGAAGCCCCACAGCAGCCTGAAGCGCTTCTTTCATCAATGGCTTAGCTTCCGTAACCTGAAAGAACGAGAAACAAGATCAGTAACAATTTTCTGCAATTTCTTTAATCCTAGTGCACTGATCATCAAGAGAAATCTTACAGTGGTAATATCGTATTTGATATCAATATACTTGTCAGTGGCTGGATTCCATTCTTGAACATCCATTCCATTAATAATTCCGGAGACTGTTTTCATTCGAAGATATGTATGCAATTCGACACCTCTATCGATTCCAGAGATGAGTTCTTGAGCGTAGTATGGACTAACTGTTAAGACACGGTCAGCTTCCAAAATAGCAGCCTTCATCCAGTTAATTTTCCGTCCTTTTACGGGCTTTTCATACCTGAAAACGGAACAAGAAGTTTAAGGATTGACATATGAGATAAAGGGTGTAGTAATCTCTTCTTCTCGTTTTATATAAATCAGTACCCGTCCATGAAGTCAAAAGAACTTTTAAAGCTGTTAGGTAAATTGAGAAGAGAGTAGTCATCGAAGGCAAATCTTCCCTGGTATGCTATGTTGTGAATGCAGAAGACAACCTACAAAAGTAATACACCAACAGCATAAATTTTTGTTGTCAAAACGACAGATTGAGATATGTAAGTAATATCAAAGCTAGAGTTAGAAGATTTGGTAAAGTTTGCTTTGTTAAATATAATAGGTAACTATGATGAAGGAACAAAAGTTATATACCTTTGCATTCATGTATATTCCGCGGGATTGATACATAGATTTGAGGTAACACGGAAGGAGAGCAGTGTGCCAGTCGTTGGCAACAAAGACTACATCTTCGCCTACAACATCAGAGAGTTAATACTAGAATCATTTGAGAAATTAACTTTAACGTTTATAAACCTTACTAAGAACATTTTCTCACCATATGGTCCGGAGAAATATTTGCTGCTGTTCAGGTTCAGAACCTGTGGTGCTTCAAGAGCAGCCTACCAACGATCAAAAGTTAATCAAGTTATTATACCGCTTATACATTATTCAAACACAGATTCTGCATCCGGCTTGAAAACAATCTAACTAGGCTTCATGTTCCAACCAAAATAAAACTTGACCCAAGTGTTTTCCAGGGAGCTCAGTCTTAAAAGAGAGCACAAACTTAGACTCAGAAAGAAGAAGCTCAACACATTATTGAGAGTTAAACTAAAGAAGTAGAAGGATAAGAGTGTTACCAGACACAACAAACTAAACCGGAGTTGGTTGTCTTTGTAGTCCACTCCAGTTATAGGGCCATAAATTTTGGATCCAGTTTTACCCCAAACCTGCATGACGTTTGTTTTCTCATGAGGTCAAAGTACAATACTACTTAAGAAACCTTGTGATTGGTTAAGCAAAGATAAACAAACCTTGGCAAGGAAGATTGGATGGTCAACAAAAACACGATCAACTCCTCGTTTGTAGCAATGAAAGAAACGGACATTCTCAACACTATCCCCAATTTTGATCTACATTACAATATTACAAGCTGACTTAACCAAGCATCCTAAAAACATCATATGAACAACATTTGAAGAAGCAAAAAAAAGAAACGTAGGGAATTTTACCTGAACCACAACACAAGTGTCCCAAGCGTCTTTGTATTGGTCATACCGAGGGCAAATTGTCATCACACGATGGCCTCTAGCCTAAAAAAACAAAACATCTGGTTCATCAAAAACGAAATAAAGAACTAAAGACATCAAATCAAATCAAACTAATGTGTACATAAACGAACTTACGGCCAGAGCTGGAGGTAAACCACCAAGGACATCACCAAGACCACCAGTTTTGCTCCATGGACCAACCTCAGCTCCAATGAAGATTATAGACATCCCTTTCTCGCACACAATTTTACCGGAAGATTTAACTTTAGACGTGTTCTGCTTAGCAGAAACAGGTTTAGCTTGAGATCTCCTCTGAAGCCTATCGACCATGTTGAAGGACCTTAGCCCACAGTGAGTCATGGATTGACCTTTCAAGGTGATGTGAGATAGATCAGAGCTTGAAGAAAGTCCATGATTGTTAAAAAGAGAAGTTCTTGACACAAAGTGAGAAGAAGCAGTCACAGTTGCCATCGTGAGAAAGACCCTTCTTTGCCTGGATCAACAGAGGACGCAATCAAAATCGATGCTTTTAGTAGAAAGATACAAACTTTGTTGCTAAAAAACTACAATTAACCAGAAGAAATACTCACACACTTCGTGGCAACAGAGAAAAATCAAGAGCTCAGTGAGAATGTGATTGAGAGAAGAAGATGGTCCATTATGTAAAGAGGAGTGGAAGCTTGGAGTGGCTTGAGTGACACGTGGCGTAATTATAGTAGTTGAGTGGCGATTTTCATCACATGAGGAGGTCAATGGCATTCTCCGAGAATATACTCGAATCCTGAGGCTGAAAATTTGGGAAGACGATATTTTGTTGCGTACGTTTGGTCGAGTGGCTAAGAATCGACGGTCGAGGTTTGCTAGTTTTGGGAAACTGGGCCATCTTTAATGGGTCCTCTCAATGCTGATACAAAGCGTTTCTTTTGTCGTCGTGCACCTCCTGAAGGTACCTTTGGACGACAGCTTTTCATGGCCCATTTGTTAAAACTGACGGTCGAGAATTTTGTCATGTTTTATTTGTTTATTCATATTTGTAAACTTAACCAATTCTTCTTCCTGGATTTTTGAAAAGGCATTAGTGGAATGATTAACTTTTTTGGTTATTGTGGACGGTTAAGAGTGATTTGTCGCAACATAGGGGATTGTGTGATGGTGCATGGTCTTCGAGACAAGCTTCACGCATCCACAAGAACATATAGCAATTTGTTCCATTTTAGATTTGTATTAATCGGTTTATATTATCTTCAGAAACTGGCATTTTGGAAAATTAGTCTATCACTCAATAGTCAATTATATCCAACTTATAGCACACTTGTAGTTTGTAGTGTTGCGCTAGTTGAAAATGTGTTGCCACTAGTTTGTATTTGCTATACACGAAAATGTAATCAGTTCACAAACTAAGTACACGAATTATGAGATAAATGGAAGTGGGCATTTTCTATTTTGGACAAGATCCATCAACCAAATTTTCATCTAGTGAGCTATGAGATGAGAAGAAATTCTCCAGTTTAACTTAAGTCCAATCCACATTTTTGGTCCATCAGCACCACACCTAAAGTTCATTTTTTACCCGCGCATTTTAAATATGCCTATGAGAAATGACCAACTTATATAGTAGTCGCAAAAAAACCCTAAGGAATGGGAGAACTCCATGCCCTAGGATCGATGATCGTGGTGGCAGTTTAAAACATGCTTTCATCATCGACTAGTTAATTGGGGACGAAAGGTTCATATCGGACATGGAAACTTGCAGCCTCTTATTTAGATGTGAGACTCATGTGAATGGCGATAAGACATTTGCTGGGTCTTTTCGCGACAAAAGACCTCGACTGATGTGCCTCAATTTTTGATGTGCCTCGATTTCTATGTGAGAGGGTGTGTTTACTACCACACAAAAAGAGATTGTTCCATACGAGTAAATTCCTAACGATTCTTGTTAATGGATGGATCTCAGAAGACTAAAACTCACGATCATAATTAAATACAAATTAAAAATGGGCATGGAATCAAACAAACGAACCATGAAACGAGAAAAGAAAGAATCAGATCATGAATCAGCACGCTATCGAATAAGAAAACGCTATCTCGCCACATTAAGAAATATGATTCTCCACCATCATTAAAATCTCAATCGCGCTCAGTCTAGAGTTAATGAAGCGATGACGACACCAAAAAAATTTAGAAGGAAGAAGATGTATAAATAGAAGAGTAAAACAAAAAAAAACGATGACAATCACTCAAAATCGCTAGATAAAAATTAGTTAGTCCGGTATCAAAATAGAGTTTGGTTCTCAACAAATAGATGTATTTTTTTTTTGGATTCACTTAATACAAGATTTATTATCGAATGTTGGTTTATGCATAAACCAATTCCTGATGGACAAATCCTTTTCGTCGAGACATGTTGCTCTTGGATGACAACATGTGGTTAATTACTAATTAAAGTCCTACAAAGCTAATTAAATATTCATAATATTTAGCAAGAAATGTATTCTTAATGTTTTGGTTCAATAGTTTTGATTGGTAAGACTTTCTGTTGAGTATAATGTTCTTATATGAACTAATTATATTTGTTTATTTAATTTTTTTTAAATATGATTGGTTCCTACAAAAATATTATGCTCAACAAAACATTTTACCAAAGCCAATATATAGCTTCCATAATCGCTTCTAAAATAAAATTGATACATTTGCGTAGCCTAGTGAATTTCTTTCATTTCCAAAATTGAAATATCACAATCTGGCTGAGATACAAGTAATCAACGAAGTAGCTTTTGAGTGTTATATCTAAATGTAGGAGAGTCATTGTAGACATTATTAATACTTTGATTGATAAGGCATAAAGTAATAGTATCAAGAAGCATAAACATTAAGCCTTTTATTATACTCTACTAATCAAGACTTAAAGTTATATGATGTGATATTAGAATAGCGGTGAGTAACTAGATTTCGAATCGTAAAATTAGACATAATAATTTATTTTTAATATTATCTACAAAATATTAATTTGAAACATTAATTTAATTAATAAGGCTAAAATTATCTTTTAATGATGTCTAATACTCTATATTTAAGAAAACTCTATTTAGAAGCATTAAAAGAAGCATTATGCTCTATTATATGCCAAACTAATCAAAGCAATTGTGCTGAAGAATTAGATTTTCAGTAGTTGTGCAATCTATAGATTCAAATCTAAAAAAATAATTTATCTATTTTAAAGGCAGTCAACAGAACTTAAGAAACGTTCAAAATGGGGTCCTCATAATTTAATCATATATGGCTAGTTGACTTGCGTTTTATCAACTACGTACTTTGACCTTCACCAAGACTCTTTCGTTTTAGTTTTATTTATTTTTTTAGTAAGGTTTGATCAATTAAGTAAAACAATCAATTAATGTAAATACAATAGAGTTGATGAAGTTAAAAAATATATAACAAATTTGAGACAGTTTAATGCATTTAGAAACAAAAGTTATTATCTAATGAACAAACAAAATACTCCTATCTGAATTGATTGTTTCTAATACGTTTCCAAATGCTAACTGTAAGCAGAAACCTAAGATAGAATTAGGGTAAAGCTGTTTATATCAACCACGCTCCTGACTCGCACACAATGTTTGACAATACTCCATTACAGTTAGTTGACTTTGATTGGACGCATTACATAGTCAAAAGTCATAGCGATAATTAATATTGAAATAAATTGGATACTTTACTTTTTTTCTTCTCGAAATATTTATGTTTGAGAATAATTAATTCTTCAAATGAAAATATGATTTAGTTGTAAGTGGCATTTAGTCCAGTAGTTGGTAGTAAGTCTACTAAAGACAGGTGCACATATACCAGGGATCAAGTCTCACCACCTACAAAATTTATGTAGGAATTTGGTTAATGGGTTGGCCTTTGTGACCCATATTGATATTGCCGTTGACAAAAAAAATGATTTAGTTTTATTGGTTTGGGATAGTATTTTATCGATTCTTATGTTTTTTTTTGTCAACCTTACTTATTCATTTTACTAGTGGGATCGACAAATGCCCGATCCATAGCCAAATTGTTCCTACTGGAGCTGGCGGGATTTGAACCTCCACCTGATACCTAACTAGATCAGATGCAAGCCAATTGGGCCACATGCTTTTTGGCGATCCTTATGCTTATTAAATCATTTTTTGGTCTTTTTTAAAAAAATGTTGCTTTGCTTGAGTTCTGTTTATGGAACTATCTAGTTTTTCTGCAGACTTATATATTTCACCTGATAATCATACTTTGGTTTACAGGAAAAAGAAAAGAAAATGTATGACATTGCACAAGTCGTATGAATGCGTAATATATTCCACAAAATCTAGAGGTAGAGTTTTCCAAAGTTTTGCAAGTGACGTGCACTACAAGAAAACAAAGCATTTTCCTACGGAAAAAAAGTCGTGGGGTTTT
>OVBA01008943.1:0-11515 GCA_900406435.1 Lepidium aucheri | reverse complement strand
GTACATTTTTGAGTATTCGGGTATTTCGGGTACCCAAATACCCGAAATATTTGGGTACCCGTTCGGATATTCGGGTACCCGTTCGGGTATCGATTAATACGTGGACCCGAACCGATACCCGTGGGTACTCTATGCCAAGACACGATGGTTACTTTTACTTATACCCGAATCGGACCCGAACCCAAAATTTCGGATCGGTTTTGGGTCGGTTTTTCGGGTCCTGGTAAAATACCCAGGACTAGATGTCATATTGAGATCAAAAATATGAATTATAACGTAATAAAGATTTTCATGTGGATTGTCTTTTTTTTTCTTCTTTTTGATCCCCCACTGATTGGCTAAAATAATGGAAAAAGGCAAGTCACATGTCCATGGAGCAGAGTTCTATGAAAGATCCATCCGTCAGTTGTCAAACATCGACATTATAAGTTTTTTTAGCCATGTGCTTCTTTGGTCTGAATCTGTTTAGCAATTATTGACTTAAATATCTTAGATATTTTTTTGCTAATTATTATAAAAAATGATTTGGTTGTAATATATTTTCAATAATTTAGATTGAATATGTTTCTAGGAAATTCTTTGTTTCACGGTGGGAGATACAAAAAGGTTTATTAGAAAGTTAAAGAATTCAACTAAAGCATTAATATTCTTTTAGTCTATGTCACTGTTTATATATTTGTAACTTGTACGTAATACTGTAATCAATTAATTTTTTTTTGTAAACTAGCCTAGATAACTTTTAATCTCATTAATAACTTCTAAGTGTTTTCAATTGATTCATAAGATCTGTATATGTAGAATACAACTTATGACTTCAAGTAATATGTAAACAATCAAAAACATACTATTAATTAGAAAACAATTGAATTTTGATCACAAAATAATGTAACACTGATCAAAAGATGAGTTTTTGACAAAATTTTGATCTTAATAAAAAGAAATCGACAATAATCTAATACCAGTAAAAAAATTGGTTATAATTTCTCATATTTTTTGTACTGACAAGACCCTAAAACTACCAAAGTTTGTGATTTAGACTGCAACAAGTTGATAGATATGTCCAAAGAACATCAACAACAAAACATGACACAAATAAAAAAAGTGTATAGACCTACAAGGACAACAAATAATAGTAGGACATCTTCTAAAAATCATATTAAAAAGTACCAGAATTAAAAATGTGTTAAAATTAAAGTGGTAAGATGAGAGTATCTTCCATTAGTTTAGATATGAAGATCATATGGATATGATTTTAGTGGTTACTTTATCCTTGTGGCTGTTGTTATTGATCAAATCAGCTAATACGTCTTGTACCTTTTGTTTTCATTTTTGTGGTCTATATTCTTCAGTTAAAAACACATGTCGTATAAACACCAAATCTTCTTTAGCAGTTTTCGTTTATTTGTCTGTTGGATGATCGAACTTAGCTAAATCTCTCCCTTTTGTCCACTTTCATGGTGGTTGCATGATAAAAGTTGAACTGATGTTAAAGGTTTCCTAATTTTTTTTAAAGGAATTATAATTTTGTATGAGAATTGTTAATGGTGGATCTAAGCGAACTTAAGACCTATAATTAAATCTACTCGGAAATTCCACATCTTGAATGTTTTCAAACAATTCATCAAAAAAAAAATCAATAGAAGAATCTAAGATGAGATAGCAAGACATAATTACTAAATTAAACCTCGTGTAATTAAAGTATAATAAGAGATTAAGGGAGAAAATTATCAAGTATTAATATACTTTTGAGTATTAAAAAATCAAAACAAAACAAAATCCATCCAATCAACAAGAATTAAAATCTATAGTAAAATCGAAAATAGTTCAGCTCCATATCAATTAGATTTTATTTGTTGTTAGTTATCGTAAGGAATTGGTTTTGATTTCTTTGCTCTTCTGATTAACTATGAAGTTTTTTATTTTAAATATATAAACCAAAGGATTTCATAAAGCAGAATCTAGAGCAATTAGTATTTCTCTCATCTACGAAGTCGACAATTTAGTCACCGGTTCTATCTATTAATTTTGTTAGTTTATGGAATATTAAAAAAAAAAGATTATAATGTTGGAAATATCTTATATTTGAGTAATTTCTCGAAAATAAACCATATATCCAAACTAAAAAATTGAATAAATTGATGCTTAAATTTATGAAAATTCAGTCAACGTAGCCTTAATGTTTTGGTTACAATTCTAACCAAACTCATAATCACCACCACCGTCCAATAATAAATTCAATGGAATCGTCTAGAAAAGCTTCTCTATAGAATTATTCAGACAAAATATTTACCAAAATATATTGAACGTATCGCTGCTTGACACGTGTTCAGTAGCAGACCACTTCACTTTATAAGTTACGTAACTTATCAGCGTGCTTAAAAAACACGTGATCTCTTAACACCTGTTCCCGAGCTGCTTTTTTTTTTTTTTTTTGTTCTGCTGTTAATTACTGTTATTAATCCTATTAGAAAAGATGAATTGGGGAAATAGCATTAGATACATAGCAATTAGGAAAATGATAATACTAATTGGTTAAACTCGATATCATCTAGAACTTTAATTATCCAAATCCCATGATTTTTGGTGAAATTATAAAAAACTATAGTTCCAAATCATAATAATTATCTTACATTTATCCAAAATCGTTTAAAAATATTATAAAAATCTAAAAAATCCAAAATATCTTTAAAAAACCTCAAAATATCAAACCAAAAACAAACCAAATCAAAAGTTTATTTTAGTTTAGTTCAAAATCAATTTCAGAAAACCAAATAAAACGAACAGTTCGGTTTGGTTCGGACCGAAGATCCATGCCTAAAAGTTAGATATAATATATCAAAAAAATAAATGACCTAGTTGGCTTGCTTGTTTCATACAAAGTAGTGAGTTCAAATCTGGCCTAATTTTTTTTTTGTCAACAATATTGAACAACAACTGGCCGACCCATTAGCCAAGTTCCTGCATAATACAGGCGACATGATTCGATCCCAGGATATATAAGTGCGCATGTCATTTAGTGAACTTACTTCTATCACTGGATTAAAGAGTACTTACATCCAACCTAGTTCTAATGAGAAAAATTTGGATATGAATTAATTTTTATCGATTTAATTATTGTTCAAAATCAGAGTTAGGTTGAAAATAAAATTATACTAAAGTATACTATTTTATTAGATTTTTTATGTTTTTATTAGATAAAAAAAATCAAATAATGGGCCCTTCAGAAAAAGATTAAATAGCCCTTTATATACGCCTTTTATATACAATCACAACTAACCTACTTCTCCCTACCCTTACCTAAAAAATCTCTTTTTTTCCTCTCTCTCTCTAGAAGTCTCTGTTTCATCTTTCTCTCTCTAGCAATTTTACGTTGTCTGATTCGTTTCTGGGATTTTTGGTATTTTCCTCCATTGTTCGCTTAAATTACGCATCCAATCTCTCCGATCGTCGTAGATCTACGTTGATACTAGCCTTTTGAGTAAACAGAGTCAACAAAAACTCAAAAAAAAGAAAAAAACAGAGAGGGAAATTAATTCTTAAGAAAAGAGAAAATCGCATGAATTTGTTTGGAAGCCTGATTTTTTCATCTTCAATTTCGAGCCACTTTACGACTTGTCTTTTGATCTTTATTCTTCATTTTTCTCCTCAGCATCCGTTTTATAGTAGTAATAATAATCGTAGTTCTAATAATCTTAAGAGTAATTGTTTGATCAATTGAAATCATGGAGTCAAAGAAAAGTTCTGATCGTCAAATGCGTAGAGGTATGTACTCTATTCATCGAAATTTCTGTTTTTGTTAATTGGGTTTGAATTCGTTTGTTGATTGTAATCGTCGATGCATACGAAGAATCTAGGGTTCATCTTATAGATTATAAAACTGGGTAATTTAGTTTATTCAAAAAAAAGTTTGCTTTTTTTTCCCCATCTTTGTGCCGATTTATCTGTCGGTGGTTTGATTCCTTTTTGTCGTCTTTTTGTTTGGTGGCTGTATCTGCTTATTACCACAAGTTTGGTTAATTGCCTAAAAGTTTTAATAGGAATAATATGTTTCCTTAATACATATAAATTGGACTTGGAATTGGAGGGTCCTTAAGTTGTGCTTCTTTCATTCAGCTAATTGTTTTTCGGCTAGTGAGAGGATGAAGACAAGGTCACCGTCTGTGATAGTGATTGGAGGTGGTTTTGGTGGAATCTCAGCTGCTCGTACTCTTCAAGATGCTTCTTTTCAGGTTTGTTGTGTCATAGAATGTTTCTGAGAACTGTTTTGATGTTCTGATGACCTCCATGAGAGCTAAATTGCAGCTTGGATTCATGTCTTCTTCTAACAGTATCACTTTCTCATGGTATGGTTCTTTGTGTTTAGGTTGTGGTACTGGAGTCTCGTGACAGAATTGGTGGACGTGTTCACACTGATTACTCATTTGGTTTTCCTGTTGATCTTGGTGCATCATGGTAGTTGTCACGACTCTTTGATCTTTTTATTGATTGACGTTTGAGTTTTTGGTTGGCTTTACTAACACATCAGTATCGTTTTGTCATAGGTTGCATGGAGTATGTAAAGAGAATCCTCTGGCACCAGTGATTGGAAGATTGGGATTGCCTTTGTATCGTACTAGTGGTGACAATTCGGTCCTGTATGATCATGATCTTGAGAGGTGTGTACCACAGTTTCGATGTTTTGATTCTGTAATCTTAATCCTCTATTACTTTCTATTTTTGTTTGATCTCACCTCAAAACTCACACTGCAATTCTTTTGATTTGTAGCTATGCGCTATTTGATATGGATGGTAACCAAGTTCCTCAAGAGTTAGTAACAGAGGTTGGCGTAACCTTTGAGCAGATTTTGGAAGAGGTATAAAATTTGCTTTTGTGTGATAAACTTTCTTAAAATATTTGTATTCTTGTTGTTAGAATTTGTTTTGCGCTCTCTTGCCTCAATCCTATACTTGTAAATACAGATCAATAAAGTCAGGGATGAGCAGGATGAGGATATGTCAATTTCTCAGGCTTTCTCAATTGTATTTTCGAGGAACCCTGAGTTGAGGTTTGTAAACATGATGTTCCACTTATATTGTATCTATGTCAGTTAATGCACGCTTTGTAAGGTTGGTTTCATGATCGAATTTGGCTTTCTACATCCAGGTTAGAGGGGCTTGCACACAATGTACTTCAATGGTATTTGTGCCGCATGGAAGGATGGTTTGCTGCCGATGCTGAAACCATCTCTGCAAAATGTTGGGATCAGGTTAGTTACATGCTTCCTCTTGAAGTTTACGGTTCTAAGTACATATCCTTTCTTGATTTCCCGTTTAACATTCCGAAAAATGTGCAGGAGGAATTGCTGCCTGGTGGACATGGTCTTATGGTTAGAGGGTATCGGCCTGTCATCAACACTCTGGCGAAAGGTCTTGATATCCGACTAGGCCATAGGTAAGCTTTACTTTTTGCTAGAGTCTTGGCATTCATTTAGTGTTTTGCAGTCATAACCTTGTTGTCTTTCTTTCCCTCAGGGTTACTAAGATTGTAAGGCGGTATAATGGAGTAAAGGTAACAACAGAAAATGGGGAAACATTTGTTGCTGATGCAGCAGTCATTGCTGTTCCTCTTGGAGTTTTAAAATCCGGAACTATAAAGTTCGAACCTAAGTTACCAGAGTGGAAACAAGAAGCGATCAAGGACCTCGGAGTAGGAATCGAGAACAAGATCATACTACATTTCGAAAAAGTCTTTTGGCCGAAAGTAGAGTTTCTAGGAGTGGTTGCAGAAACTTCCTACGGTTGCAGTTATTTTTTGAACCTGCACAAAGCCACAGGACATCCAGTTCTAGTTTACATGCCGGCTGGTCAGCTTGCCAAAGACATTGAGAAAATGTCTGATGAAGCAGCTGCAAATTTCGCCGTCTTGCAACTCCAGAGAATTCTTCCTGATGCATTGCCTCCTGTACAATATCTTGTGTCAAGGTGGGGATCAGATGTGAATTCATTGGGATCTTATAGCTATGATATCGTGGGGAAATCTCATGATCTCTACGAGAGGCTTAGAGTTCCAGTGGATAACTTATTTTTTGCCGGTGAAGCAACAAGCTCAAGCTTCCCTGGCTCAGTTCACGGCGCTTATTCAACTGGATTAATGGCAGCTGAAGATTGTAGGATGCGAGTTTTGGAACGGTATGGAGAGTTGGATCTTTTTCAGCCTGTGATGGGTGAAGAAGGACCTGCCTCTGTTCCTCTTCTTATCTCTCGTCTCTAAACTCACCATTATCTATGTCTATTACTGCCGATAAGGAGTGATTGTGATGAATTGTCTTGTAAAATAGAAAGAACCTGAAGTGATGATGGATTGTCTTGTGTTTTATTTTGAAGTTTAACTATAATCATCCTCAAGTTGGATTGTACAAAACTGTTTCAGTTTATTTTCTGTGTTTTATATTCAATAAATTTAAACATATCTATATATATATAAGACAATCATCTTTTTTTTTCTCTACACTCCAAACGACAATTTTACAGAGAGACCAATATCATCGGAACCGTCGATTTCATCTTCGGAAACTCCGCCATCGTTTTCCAATCCTGCAACATTGTGGCCCGAAAATTGTTACTGGGTCAAAAGAAATTTATTACGCCACAAGGTCAGAGCAGTCCCGAGCAGAACACCGAACTCTCAATTAAAAAAAAAAAATCACAGCAGAGACAAAGACATTTCTAAGTCGGCCGTGGAAAGCGTATTCGAAGACGGTGGTGATGCAATCGTTCCTCGGTGGTTCGATTGATCCGTCGGGTTGATCTCCTTGGTCGGGTAGTTTTGGACTCAAAACAAAACTTATATTCTTCCCATGTCCGTAAACTTATATTGAAAACTAGCTTACTTCACAAGTCTCTACTCTTCGTAAACAAAACTTAGTAATTAAAAGCTTACTTCACAAGTCCGTATTCTTCCCTTGCATTCCTCTTTATTCTGAGTTTGGTAGTTCCTTTGCAATTGGAAAGTAATACCTAACGAAACCAAGAAGGTTATTGTTCTTCTGACTTGTGACCGCCATCAATAATAACTATCACCGACCACGATTAAAAAATTTGATTTTTTTTTGCTTCTTAGTCCGCAGCGATCAGCAATTCGTTGGGTTTTTTTACAAATGAACTCTTATAATATGTATAAAAAAAAGGTTACATATATTTATGAGAATGAAAAAAGATAATTTTTATAATTTTTTTGTTATATTATTTTAATTTGCATGCATAAAAGAGTAGAAATAGGAGCAAGCCACACTACATTAAAAAAAACAAATTTATATAAAAATAATTGATAAGTTACTAAAAGATTTGTAAAGTTATATAAGCGATGAACCATTTTCTTTATATGTTTTTTCTTTTCTTATTATTAATTAAACCATTTTCTTTTTATGTTTTACTAGTTAGCGACCCGCTCGAGATTTGAATGCAAAAATAGAAAAAAATATGTAGAAATTTATAAACTATAGAATATATATATTTTCGTCAAGGACCAACATTTTGACATCTATATTATAAACTCTCCACTTTTTTAACATTATGGGCTTCCCAAAAATGCAAAATTTTTGTAATTACATATTGAGAGTTTCGTCTAGCTTTCAATCGGAAAAGGAGGGACGATAAGTTTCCATATACATTTGGCGAAAATTTGAGAAGGTAAAATTTTTGTTGGTGATAATGCTAAGTTTGAACTACCAAATGATCTATTTAAAAGAAGAAATAAGAGAGAGAAGTCACAATTTGTTGATTAAAGACAATATTATTTTTTTGGTTAAAAACTATTTAGTTGATACAATTTGTCATTAATGAGGGTAATTCAATTATGTTTTATGTAACTATTTTCTTACACATATTGAATTAGGGAATATGAAGAGACACCATTAACATCTGCCTAAACAAAAAATATGATGCTAAATAAAATACGATTAAACATATTACAATATTTAACCATTATAAATAAAAAAATTGACTCATTAGCAATTTTCATCTTTACTATATGTAGTGCTCATATTAATATTAAGATAACTATCGTCACTATATTTATAGTTAGTCTACATATATTTAATAAATTCAATTAGATATCAAATCCATAACAATTTTTAAGAGAACTTGATTTTGATAGTTTTTATTTAGTTTTTCATAAATTACATAAGTTTAATGCCAAAACCTACTATATCTTCTTTAATTTTTAAATTAAAATAAATTTTACTAACTTTTTCTCTTCTTTGTTGTCTACAATTTAGATTTAAATTATTACATATCTATAAATTCACCAATTATTAGAGATATTTGTTTTAATTTTAGTTTGTTGTATGATATAAAATTATATTGAGATATGTAGAGAATATATAGTTTTTTCTGTAATTATGGTGACTTTATAAATTTTTTAAATTCAGATATATGTTTTAAATTTTTTTCTTAATTGTGGTGTTATATTTTAATTACAAATCATAAGAGGTATATTTTCATATTATATTTTTAATTGTGATACTATATTTAATTTTAAAATAAAATTTGTACATGTATCCATTAGATTGTAGTGTAACATATATAATTTTTTGTTAATTATGGTTTAGAAAATAAAAGTTTGTTTTAATGGTGAATGATGATGTGGCACTCTAAGAAGATAGCAAGATTTAACTTTATATATATAGATTTTTTTTATTCACTTTAGTGATTTAGAAGCTGTAGATATATAGAAAAAAATATCTATAGCATTGATTATGAGTATTATAACTAATCAGACCATAATATATATGATGATGGTTTTAAAAATAGTTATGTTGTGGATGTTTTTTCCTACCAAATTATGGAATTTTCGAAAAATGACCAAAAACAAAAACAAATGCACAGTTTTAGTGTTCCATCATTCTTTAGTTTTTATATAAACTATATCCTATTAATTTTTTATAAAAAATATATGTGAATATAAAATATTCTAGAAAATCTATAGACAAGATAATGATTTGTACAAAGCTTTTAAAACTCTATAAATTCTTCATCAACATCAATTTCCACATCTACCTAACTTTTGTTAAACATAAAGAAATTAGCTAAGATTCATCTATTTCTCTTTATGATGATTAAATGTTTAATTTTAAACATACATATACATATGTGCTGAAAACAATTTGATTTCCTATTTGCATCTTGCTATTTCTAAAAACTAAATTTGTTAACAAATAATAGATAATAAACTTTTATTAATGTTCGTAAAATCATAAGCTTCAAACTATATGGAGCTACTAATTCGACTTTTATACTACTACATATAATCTAATGGATTTCTTCTTCATTACTTGTTCTATATTTAGTTTTGACGTTTCAGAATGGAATGCTTTCGTGCAATTTGAGTCCATGAGTCTTTTAAAAGTTATGAAAGATATATAACTACTCATAATGTATGTGAATATTGAATCCAATTGCATGTAAATTATTTAAATATTTAGCTCAAATTAAGTGAAATTCAAGATTTAATAATATAAAATAAATATGAATAATACAAAAAAGTTTTGATTGCATTATGAAAATAGATAAATATTATTTTATTGTATTTTTATTTTTATTTTGTTTGATTAAAAATAAAAATGTTTATTAGATTAACAAACATATATAATGAGCAAATTTGTGTATAAGAGATAGAAAGCCGGAAAGAATAGGTGTGATACGAAGAGGACGCCAATAGGTATAGAAACATGTGGACTAAAAATACTACTTAGTGCCACATATAAACAGACCAAGATATTAAATATTGTTAACAAGTTTGGTATTCAGTACAAGATATATTACCTGAATTTTCGTTGTTGTTATTCATATTCATACTCCATCATTTTGACCATGATAAACTTATGCGTATATCATAAGTATAACATAATTAGTGCTCTTGCAGAGCTTGGATAATATCACCAAGTTGGTTTAAAAAGTTTCTGAGAAGGACGATTAGCAAGTAAGAAGAAATCAAACATCTTATAAATTATCTATTTCTGATGTGTATTTACTCTCAAGTTGTCTGAATTCTAATGTTGACTTTTCTTGTTTTTTTATCAAACAAAAAAAGTTTCACACATATTACACGACTAAAGACTATCCGTCGAAATATGAAATAAATCTAAAAAGCACAATTCTCACACGAAGAGCTAGTTGCCTTTTAAAACTTCATCTGCTATCATCAATTTTACTGGCGGAAATCTTCTTTCAAATGTTCTTTCAGCATATGAATCCAAAAACTGAAATCTTTTGCGTAATGCTCAGGTGATAAGAAGAGTGAATAAGGTAAAGAAGACATCAAAAGCGATATATATATACGGTGCAAAGAAGACACGGTTGGAGCTCTATTTGCAGCAAAGAAGGCAGCTTGGACATTCAGCAGCGAATGGTTCATGAAACTGTGTCATGAAGCAACCACTTGAGCTTCAAGTTCCTCGGTTTCTTGAGTCTTTGTTATGATTCCTCAATAAAGAAGTATACATCCTAATATTAAACTGGATGGAGTGATATACACATCTTAATATTTGAGCTGGTCTAATATCATGAGTTGCAATGTAAAATCAGAAACAAGGAGCAACATTAAAGACTTAGTATAAGCGAAGCCAAACCAACCATGAAATTACTACACATATTCACTGTAAATGTCATAAAACTCTTTTACTTTTGGTCTTTACCAAACAGAAACGTGGACTTGACATTTAGTAGAGCCTCTTGGGATTTTGGGTAGGTCTTCACGAATATACTTTTCTGTCCATGAATTTCCTTCTGCCAAACGTAGAGTGAATTTCTTGAGGATTGCTGAATTCTCTAATAAGTAGCTTACTATCTTCATTTCTGCAACATGTGCCTTGTTAGGGACTGCAATATAGATAAACTCGAGAGATGACTGCAAACACTTAGGGAGAAATGAAAAACTGGTTTCACTCATCTCTTCTTTACCAGCTACCCAACGCTGAATTCAAAAAAGAAGAAACGAGAGGGGATTAAAAGGATAGCCCGAATGTTAATAGAGATAAAAAAAAAACTCATTGATCATTACCAATTCAAGGGATTTCAAATTGGGGCAGCTCTCAAGAAAAGTTGGCAAACATTTCAAATCAGATGCATAAAGCTTAGCCTTCAAGCCGGACATGAAACCAAATTGAGGCAGTGGTTCTACTTTCGAGTATTGAAATAGACGCTGGAATAAGAGAGAAAAGAATGCAGGTCAGAAACTTTCATGATGAAATAGTGTGTGCATGTAAAATACCGGCATTGAGCCATATACCTTGAAAGTTTCCTCCAGTATTGTCATGTCTCTGACCCCCATAATTCCGGAGAGAAAACTGCGGATGTTACTTCTCCTCGATTCATCAATATTTCCCCAACCAAAGAAAAGAGCAATAGTTAACTTGGCATTAGACCCCATATTGTTAACTATAAAGCTTTCTATTCTGGAATCATAGATGCCCAAACAGCATAGTAAAGGAGCATCTATCACAAATCCAGGAACAGCCTCAAAGTTGGAAGATGATCG
>OVBA01008942.1:0-11516 GCA_900406435.1 Lepidium aucheri | reverse complement strand
TAACGGTCAACATTGATTTTGGCCGAAAAATAATAATTCGTGTATGAAATTCATAATTTTTATCAATAAACTTAGGTTTAAGTCTGGCACACAAGTTTGTGTATGAATTGGCACGACGACAAAAGTTTATGTTGGTTTCGGCCGTTTTCCCGTCATGTGATGTGAGGCTCATGTATCGAGTATAACATCAATTAGAGTAGCTTTACCAGAGATACGATCAGAAGATTGTTGTGGTAGCTTAGTTTGTAGTAGAGTGAGAAGAGTAGCGACTTGATCATGAGTTGGAAGATAGGCAACACTGGATGCAGGATCGGTCATGACATGAGTTGCATTCGCACGACCACGACCACGTGAGTTGAATCCAGTGCGACTTCCATGACCACACTGTGAACCAGAACTGAGAGGAAGATGTGGACTATTGCTCCAAGTACCAATTCGGATAGCCATGAAGAAGAAAACACTCGGTGACATCATGATTCTTTTGATTATAGTGAGTGCAAAAACGTGAGGCATCACGAGGGCGAGTATTGGTAATAGCAGCAGCAACAAAAGAAAGATGAGGTGACTCACGTTGTACCGAGAAACCAATCGTATCTTGAACAATGTCCTTAGAGCGAAGAGAAAGTAAGTGCTGTTCTTCACGAACAACCCGAGATTAACCAGAATTCAGTTGTGGAAACTGTTCTTCATTGATGATTTGAGAGTGAAGGGAGCCAAAACGGGAATTATTGAGACCGAAAAGGAATTTGTGGACACGAGCATCTTTCTTTTCTTTTTCAATCGCAGTAGCAGCAGCACATGTACACGATGTAGAAGTTTGCAAATTTTGATTTTTTTCCCAGAGTTTCGTGAGTCGACCATAGTATTCAAGGACATAGTATTCACTCTGAGTGCAATTGGTCACCATATCTTCAAGAAGGTGGCGTCAAACTCCAGTTTTAACTGAAAAACAAACGCAATGCTTCCCAGAGTTTGTAGGCATCACCAACATGTGTAACAGTAGACCATATTTTTGGATCAATCAAAGTCTGAATCTAGCCAATGATCATAGAATTGGCAGCAATCCATTGGCTTAGGTCTAGTTCAGCAGTACGTTTTGAAATTGAACCATCAGTGAAGGCAATTTTCTGTTTGGCTTGAAAAGAATTAGAGAGCTCTGAGGCCCATTCGGAGTAATTATAATCGCGAAGAAGAATCGTAGTGATGAGAGAGTCTGAATTATTGGAGGGTGGAGAGTATAGGGAGAACTGGTTTCTCAGTTTCAGTTAGGACAGGTAGATTAGTCATGATATCAGTAAAAAAAAGCATAAAGGAAGAATATGTAGTACTCTGTTTGCAACACGAAAAATAGAGCAAAGAGAGGTAGAGAGAACAGCGTTAAAAAAATAGGATAGATTTGTTTGCTATAATACCATGAAAGATTTTGAGAAAAATTGTTTATTGACTTGTGAATTAGAGTATTTATACATAGAGTTTAACCTAAAACCCAAAAGAGATTTACATTTAAAATAGTCTAGCTATAAGGAAATATTTCCTGTTAATACTATTAAAAAAATTGCGTTTTGGTTTATGAAGAAAAATTAAATTTCACACTAAGTATTTTTTATTTTTTGTCACTGATTATTTTTATAAAGCCAAAATAGGATACGGTTGCAGAATATGAATATAGAATACTTAAACCAGAAAAAAACATTACTAAATGTTATGATTTGCAACTAAATTTTAAGGCCACGGTATTTGTATAATTCACTAAACTAAATGTTACATTACTTTTTTTGTCACTCAATTGGCTTTGAACGGTGAGTGATTTCGAGAAAGTTTTTGGTTTATAGTTTTTAACCATTTAAACTTTTGACAAAATGATTTTTAAAAATTTCAAATGTTCTTTTTTTGTATCTTCTCCGTTCAAATTTTTAGACTTTTTGTTTTCCTACAACCTAGAGAATTTAGTTTTTAGAAAATCAACACCATTAACTTCAAAAACCAAAAGTTATTTTTTGAATTTTTGAAAACAAAAAATTTAATATTAAAATTTAAAACTAAAATCTAAAAAATAAAACTAAAAGTTTAGAAAAATAAAAGCAAAATCCAAAAACTAATAGAAGAACCAGCATTCATTCATTGGTTAATTTTTATCTATATCATAAAATATATGCTGATGTAACACAAAGAACAGGGTAAGAATTAAATGAGAAACCATCAAATATAAATAAAAAACCATCAATGACGGGAAAAAAAAAAACCATCAAAATGGGCCATTTGAAAGCCCAAAATGATCAGAAGTGTGCGCGTGAAAACCACTCTAATACTCTGGATTCCAAGATTCCACAACTCGTCTCCTCCAACAGTTTTCCTTCTTCTTTGTTTCCTCTTCAACCATAATAAATTCTTAACGGCATAATCGATTTGGCAAATCCCTTTTTTCCGAGCAAGATCTCGCTGATCGCCGCCGGAAAATATACAATTGGCCGGGAGTTCAAATAACTCTTCCTTTTTCACCGGTGGAACTTTCAGGAGGATGGTGTCGCCCGAAAACGCTAACTGGATTTGTGACTTGATCGATGCTGACTACGGAAGTTTCACAATCCAAGGTTCAGGATTCTCTTGGCCTGTTCAGCAACCTATTGGCGTTTCTTCTAACTCCAGGTTTTTCTTAATAAGCTCTTCCTTTTTGTCTCTTATGTATTTTAATTAGGGTTCTGATCTGTTTTTGAAAAATTCAAATTGATTTCCGAGATTTCTGTTCAATTGCTTGAAGAGTTTCATTTTCGTGTGTCCTTGTTACAGAGTTTAATGCTGAAATCGAATAAGGGAAGCCTTTTTTTTTTCTTCCGAATTTGTGAAGAAACAAAAATTCAAGTGTTAACGGACTTTGTAATTTGCTTGGCTTAGCTTCAGCTAATGGGTTTTGTTAAAATAAGTTATAGACAAGAAAGTGACACTCAATTTTTAGTTCTTTATCATCGTAAAATATCTTTTGTGCTTGTATTTAGGTTCTTAAGCTTGTGTAGATATCCTTACAGTGGGTTTAATGATAGTTTAGCTTGTTTAGGTGCCTTGTCTTCAGTAGAGGGCTTGTGGTTCTTTGTCCGAAGTCAACTGGGTGTGTCTGACATGTTCATGTTGCTTGATTCCGGAATCATATGATCACTTTGGTGGGAATTAGATCCCTTTTTGTGGCTAAAGCCTTCTATCTGATTTGATGATTTGACTTTAGTTGTCAATTTTAAGTAATAGATCGTCTTCCTTGGAAGTGGGCATTGCTGCATAATTGAATATAAACTTTCAGAGCTTTTATTGGAAATGGTTTATAATGATTTCCGGTTCCCTGTCATTCTTTGCTTTGTTGTAATACTTAATTTTTCGCTGTATATCTTGCTGGTTCAGCGCTGGAATTGATGCTTCGGCTGGAAACTCAGAAGCCAGCAAGGAACCTGGATCCAAGAAGAGGTAAGGCTTCAATGTAGACTCCACTTGACATACTTTTAATTCAAAAGGCCGACTGAAGTAGAAAACTATACCTTGTTTAGAGAAATCACTATGCACCTTATGTTTCTTTTTTTTTGTTGCGGGATCTTTATTGCTTTCTCTTGACATATTTTGTGGTGAGAAGGTTTTACAAAAAGTAATTGTGGTCATTACTTGCCTTAGGGGGAGGAGTGAATCATCCTCTGCTACTAGCTCGAAAGCATGTAGAGAGAAGCAGCGACGGGACAGGCTGAATGACAAGTAAATTTTTTGTTAAATTTTGTAAATCATTCTTTGTGCTCTTTTGTAGGAACTAAAATATTATCGCCTTCGGAATAAATAACAGGTTTATGGAACTGGGTGCAATTTTGGAGCCTGGAAATCCTCCCAAAACAGACAAGGCTGCTATCTTGGTCGATGCTGTCCGTATGGTGACACAGCTAAGAGGCGAGGCCCAGAAGCTGAAGGACTCCAATTTAAGTCTCCAGGATAAAATCAAAGAGTTAAAGGTGAATTTCCTTTTCAGTTTCTAATCCTCGTTTTTTCCACATAAATTCATTGAACGCTTACTAGTTTTTGGATTATCTCAATCAGACTGAAAAAAACGAGCTGCGAGATGAGAAACAGAGGCTGAAGACAGAGAAAGAAAAGCTGGAGCAGCAGCTGAAAGCCATGAATGTTCCTCATCCAAGTTTCTTCCCAGCCCCACCTATGATGCCAACTGCTTTTGCTCCTGCACAAGGCCAAGCTCCCGGAAACAAGATGGTGCCAATTATCAGTTACCCAGGAGTTGCCATGTGGCAGTTCATGCCTCCTGCTGCAGTCGATACTTCTCAGGATCATGTCCTCCGCCCACCTGTTGCTTAATAAGAAAAATCATTATCCGGTTTGCTTCTTGCTTCCGCTGGAAAAAAAATCTCCATTTGTTTTGTTCTCTTTCTCGGAACAAAAAAAAAAATCATTAGTCTTATGGTTGCTTTCGCTTTATATTGCTGTCGTCATAACTGTTATCTGTTGAACAATGATATGGCATTGTAAACTCGAATTGCATCGGGCAATGTTATCTATTCACTTGTAAATTTAAGTAGAGTTTGGCATATTCTCTCTCACATTATGTGTCTTTACATTAATACATAGAATGGGTTTTACTTCCTCGCCATAAGAGTTTGAAAGTACAAAAAATTAGAAACAGGAGAGACTGAAGAGACGGCAAAACATGATCCCGTACAGAAGTGAAAAACTTCATTGCAGATAATTTGCTCGTATGTTTAGATCTGTCAATCTCTTCTCTGGGTGCCACTGTAGAAATTGTGTTTTGATTTGTGATTATCATGATGGTCTAATGTGACAGCTCTTGATGAACCTGTCTGAGGAATCAAGATACTTAGCCCAGAGAGGACGTAGATGAGGAAATGCTATATCAAGCCAAGGCTTTGCTCTTCCATTGAAATGAATAACAGCGGCGCTTTCGGCATCAGCAAAGCTCGTGGTCTCTTGGTATCCGAGACCAAGCATATGCCAGAAGGGGTCTATGGTCTGGACATGGCCATGGAAAGCTATCAACCCCGGAGGCAAAGTTCCCAGTTGCCACAAACTCAGGTCTGACTTTAAGTTCTGCAACATGCACATAAAAATGATCTGAGTTTAAGTGATTGGCTGCTTACTAATGAATGATGGTTAGTTGGTGGTTTTGATTTACCTCGTCAAGCCAATGATAGTAAGTGGAGCTTATGTTTGTCCTCCTCCAAGCCGCTAGGTCAAAAACATTCATCCCATAAGCCCAAGCGCATTCCTCTGGATCGAAGTTTTTGGCAATTTTCGGATTAGAGAAGTTGAGGTAACTCTTAAACTTCTTTGACATCACAAACTTGTCTTCTCCTCTACATGTCTTCACCGCTCCATTAACTTTCCCGTTCATGTCAATGTCCCAAAGAGGTGAAAGATCAGCTTGGATCACAATGTCATCATCTAGAAACACAACCTTGTCCAGGCTCGGAAATAACTGTAAACAAGCAAAGATGGTTAAGGCGATACATAGGCTACTTCTCTGAGAATTTGCCCGGTTATGGAAATACCTCTGGTAGATGAATACGGATGTGATTCATCAAGGAGTTGTATTTAGGGCTAAGAGCTTGTAACTTAGCAGCAACAACGACCGGATTTTCGTTGTTATTAGCCACAATAACCGAGGATCCACCTCTGAATTGAGACCTCACTTTCTGATCCTTCTCCATAGCTTCCAAAACTGGAACTTTCCCTTTGGATATCCAATCGAAATGATGCAATGCCTTAACCTCTATTATTGCAGGAGACAGAGGATGCAATGAGAACCAAGCTTGCATTGGGAAATAAGTTTTCCTATCCGTTATGATGTGAAGAACAATCTTATGAGGTCTTAAAGCGTTCTTAACCAGAGACTTGGCCACGACTGAAGCTGCAAGAATATTGTCTGAAGCCAAGACAAAGTGAAAGTAGTTGTTATCGACTAAAGCTGGGACAAGCTCAGCTTCTGGAAGCTGGAGACGTGCAGCTGCATTTATCGAATGTTCGTTGGCTAGTTTAAGATCTAAACAATGAAGTTGTTTCGGTATGCTACTTGATGCGACGTGACGATATAAATACTCTTGGATCTTAGCCGTTCTTGTTCTTTGTTCCATCAATGTCACCATTTCTTTTAGCTTTTGAGCAAATTCTCGTGCGTCTGATTTGCTTCTTTTGACTTCAGACATAAAATCCTGAAGCGTTTGAGGTATATCCGATCTTCCTTTGAGTTCCTGTTCGCTTAAAGGCTGTTCTAACACTTGGTACATAGCTTCTGGAACATTCTAGAAATAACAACAACAACAACAACAAAAAACCTAACTTTTTTAACACACTATTTTTACACAGTAAATATAAATGTGCTCTAGAACCTGAAACTGAAGACAGATGACTTACACCAGAATCAATCCTTCTTCCTAAAAGCTTTGGCTTTAGTCTTTTTCCCAAGCAAGCTGAAAAGTATATCATTTATTGTTATTTAAATGCTGTGTAATTATGGGATTAAGTATTTCCTCTCTTTAAGCTCACTTCCAATGTCTTTAGTATTTTACTTAACGTGACCTTAATATTATTATAAAATCAACCTGTAACAAACCAACCAGCTCTTGGATTATTCACTTTTGGTTTTTGGGCTTAAATCTCTAGAAATTATTCCACTTCTTCGTTTGAACTTTTACATGAACTTGAAGATACTATATTACTATTGTTTATAGAAAATAAAATATAAACTTGAAAATAATATATTATCTTTCAGCTCAAGGTAATTGTGCATGTATCATATATAAAAAGTAAATGCGTAGTTAGCAACGTTATAGTGTAATCATAAATAGATTATAAACATGTGTGAATGAAAATTGTATATTCATAGAAAAAGAAATTAATAGTGTTTTGAAAAAACGAAATCGTTATATAACATAACTTGCGGATTTTGACAAAAATGGAAATGAGAGAGGAGTAGAAGAAACGTACCAAGAGAGGAACAAGGAGAAGGCTCGCCGTCGATAGAATCAACGGTGGAGAGAACGAAGACGAATCGAAGAAGAAAAGTGAAGAAGAGCAGAGAATAAAACATCATTTGATAAGAGAATCTTCTAGAACCAACCTTCACTTTAATGAACTCTCTCAAGCCTTTGCCTGTGACCACCGTCACATGTCTTAAACTGGGAGATATATGTAATTGCATCTCTCTGATTATGTTTTCTGTGTTTTGTTCTTTCTGAATGTGGTTTGTCTGAAAGGAGATTGATGTCCTTAGAGGGAAACTGGATCTTACGTTGTTATGTATTGTATGATTATTCAAAAGGGTCTATGTCATTTACCTAACCTTGCTTTGTGTTTAGGTTATTAATGGCAGATCATAACTCTGATGTTTCATGTGAAAGACAAGGAAATGTAATATTGGTTAGAAGCATCCCAATTTTATGTTACGGTTTATCTCTATTTGTTACCTAACTGCTTCGGTTTTTTCCGGTTATTCTACTCGGTTTACTAATTGGTCAACTAAAAAGCTAGCTGGTGAGTCTCGGTATATGTTGCACGTGCTTTCGATTACTAAACTTAGAAATGCAAATTGCTGTTTCGGTATAGATTGGTTTGGTTAAGTGATGTTCATCTAGGGTCTTCTTTTTGTATTTGTTTGAAAATCTTCGGTTTACTCGGAATTCGACTTGGTTTAAGTATTCGAATCACGAAACTCGTGGAAATTAATAGAATGTCAAGCTTTTCATGGATAGGTTAACATATCTTACTCTAAATTTTGGTTTAGGTTGGTACGGTTTAGGAATCTGGATTTAGGATTTGGCTTTATGTTGAAGGAGAGAAGGTCAAAGAATTGCAACACACAGGTGTTTAAAAAAATGAGAGTGTAGATGAAAAGGAGCTGTTTGGTGGTTACATAACATAGCTTTAGATTTAAATAAAGTCTTTCAACAAAGACATTGGAACTTCAACTTCAGAATTTACTTTTTCAGGACTAATTTCTTCTCTAATTTCGATTTTGACCCATTTTTCCTAACTTATTTTTATCTCATCCACACAAACCCCAACACAAGAAGTCATTATTATTTGTACTTATTGACTTTTTGTCTTTCCTTTCTAATATATGCAAGTTTCAATGTCTGCTATTTATGGAAACGTTATGGGCCTATTTCTATATGAATTGAGATACCTTTACCAAATTATGATTTTGCAGAAAATAACTCGAAAAATGTATCTATCTATTTTCAGATATTTTTCTATCTTTGTTTATATGCATTTAATAAAACAATCATTTTTGTATAAAAAATAGATAATAATAATCAAAAATAAAATAACGACACAAGTTAAGACACAACCGATAAACTTCTATTTTTTTCCGAAACTAGTTTCTTTTTCTTTTCTTTTTTTACACACTAGTAAAATATTAATGTTCCAAGGTAGAAGTACAACTGATTGATACTAAGCCGACGGAAAACATATAATCCCCGGAAGGGGGCGATAAAAACGAGAATAGAATACTTTTTTCCCGAAACTAGTTGTAATATTAGATTAATAAAAGATATTACATAGGTAACAAAATACTTAAATCAGATCTTACAACATAATATTTCATAAACAGAGTGTATGAAATATCAGATACAGTTATATAATCATAAAAAACTTAACTAGAATATATCAATAGCTATAATAGCCTTTAATGGAATTAGCAGCCATGTCGACGAAGCCAGTCTTAGGTACAGGCGAGGACGACATGCATTTAATAAAGTCCATCTTCTTTGACATACACCTTGTCATCTTAAACCGTAGATAACCAAACATACCACCTAACGTCAAGCAAGCTACCGTAACAATTGCATAGAATAACCATTTGGTTTCTCTAGTATCATTTGGTAATATAACATGTGTCCCGGCCACATAAGCAACTCCCATGGCTGCTACAGCCACCCACATCATCCAATGTGTGATCACTAAGAACTTCATAAGTGAGTACTCTTTGTAAGGTATAATGCTTAGGAGAAGAATCACCATACTCACTGATGTAAACAAAGCGATGCTATTGCTTATTGAGAAGATCATGAAAGCTATGGTTTTGCCTACTGCTGATTTGCCTATTAAGGATCCTTCTGCTTGAATGACTCCACCAGGAGGGTTTAGACCGGATGTGAAAGCAACTGATGCAATCAAGACCGCTACAACTGTGATTGTATTCCTAGCGCTTTGTAAAGCCTCTAATTGCATACTGAAATCGTTGTATGGTGTGTCTTTAACTGTTGGCATCTTCTTCTGGAGCTTCCTCAACTCATTGATTACTTGGATCTCAAAATTCACCTTTTCTTTAGGAGATTGTTCAATCAAAATTTCCGGATCACACATAAGAGTGTTAGATAGCTTATGAAAATCTTTATCATCTTTGTTGAGTAAGTCAACCGCTGCAAAACCCTTCTTGTTCTTGGTTTTCACTTCTATTTTTGTTTCATTGATAATGTAATTTACCAGCTGTAATAAGTCCAAATGGATTCTTTTAATCAAATAATAAAATAAACAACAAAACTCATATTTTAGCTTTCAAACCCTATTATATACTTCTCGTATAAATTATCTTTTAATGCATTAAGTCAGATTTATGAATAGTCCCTCATATAAAAGCAATATCGAAATTACTTATTGCTATTTGTATTAAAGAAGTGCAAAAACTGTCCGAACAACATTAAACGAAAATATTGTTATTTGTCTGATGTATATAGGTCTTGAAAGAAATTTGGAACTTTAGAAGAGGTTTGTTTTTTTTGATAAAAAACTTTAGAAGAGGTTTACGTAAAATGAAAAACTACGAAAATAAAAGCTTGTTTTCGAAATACTTTTAAATATAGTTAGCTTCTACGTAGTCAACATGATTTTGTAGTAAACACAAAATAACTTCAAGGGAGAAAGAAGAACTTACGGCAACAGAGCCAACGGAGGCCGCAACGTGAAGCACAGTGTTGCCCTCTGCATCAAGCCGGTAAAGAAGTTGACATAATTTGTCACTCTTTGCCATGAAGATGAAAGCTTCATTCTTCTTGTGTCTGGCAGCTAAATGAAAGACAGTTTCACCTTGTCCACGTGTGACTGAGTCGAAAGAAGAACGAGCCTTATCGAGAAATGCTCTAAGAATATCAACATAACCCTTAATTGCAGCACAATGCAAAGGTGTCAAACCATCCTTATTCATCATTTCTACAAGTTTTGGAGCATCTTTAGTTTCTGTTTTGAACTTTTTGGAGTCTAACATCTGTATCAAGGTGCTTGTGTGTCCCAAGCTAGCAGCAAAGTGAAGAGGAGTGTCACCTTCAGAGTTGGTTGAAGTGACTAAGGAAGGACATAGCTCGATTATCTTCTCTGCGAGTACCTTGTAACCATGTTGTGTGGCTAAATGTAAAACCGTTCCTTCGTTAGTTTCCTCCAACATAAATGGAATCTCTTCTACGTACCGAGAAAAACTAGCAGTGTTATTGCTACTCAAGTCTTGTGGAGCCATCTTTAGATTTCAAGTGGCTTGACAAAACTTTTATCTGTTTAGTGTATTAGAGTTTTGTTTTGTTTTTAAGTTAATTATATTCACTCTACTCGGGGTTCCTTTATATAGTTCTTCCAAAGTCAACTACGTTTACTTCGTCAATTTTCTAGTAACGTCTCATGCACAAAGTCACCGTACCAATTTGCTAAGAAAATAAATATAAATAAAAAGTCACCGTTCCATTTGGGCAAAAAAGATAAAATAAATAAAAAGCCATCGGTCATAAAAATAAAAATAAATAATAAGCCACTGTTCCAATTTGTGCGAAAGAAATAAAATGACAAAATAAAAAGTCACCGTTTCAAATTTAATACCAAGTGTTAATGAACTTAAGGATTTTTTAATACCAAGTGGGAACTTAGGCTTTCAGACCATTTCCATTGAGGTCTCTTAAGGATTTTTTAAGAGGTTTTTAGCAATTTATGGTAATTAATTAAAGTAAAAACAGTTATAATTTTAAGAAACGGTTCTTAATGAAGAGTTTTTATAAATGTTAAGAAATTGTGACGTGTCAGTGTATAATTGAATGTGAATTTGAAGCTGAAAAAAAATTCTAGTTTCAGAACTTGAAGTCTCTCAATACGATTCTTCTCAAGAAAACTATGGAGACGAGACAACATGTTGAATCTCTTGTTCACGCGAAGGTTTAGTTGGAGTCTGAGCTGGCTCGTTCCGGTAAGGAGAGGACTTTGTTGTGAGAGAAATTGTGTGGAACCCTAAATTTCATGTTGTTTAGGATGACTTCGATACCGGCCCGTGGTCANTTTCTAATCTCCGATTTTCCAATAGCAGTGGTCATCTACTTGTGTCTTCATGGGATAAGGTTAGAAATTTCCATTTTATAACATTCAACATATAAATAAATTTACTCATTTCATTGACTCAATCCAATTTTCGATTCTGAGAATTTGAAACAGAACACCCTGATCCGATTTCCTCTTACACAAATATCTATAGATATAATTCAATAGAT
>OVBA01008941.1:0-11520 GCA_900406435.1 Lepidium aucheri | reverse complement strand
CAGTTGTGTCCTCTATAAAGTCCCTTCCATAGAGACTACGCTCCCCACTTGGTAAAATTCTAATAACGAATCACAACTTGCCACGTGTCATGTTTTGGTAAAATTCACTCCTTGAATTTTCTTCGACATGTTGAATCCACCTCATCTAAAATCAAATCATTCCACCACCTCTTTTTTTTCAACTGTTGAATTCTTTTATTCAACACCCAAATTTATATCCATTGTAAGTAGTCTTATAAATTTAAGAACGAGAGAAGAAATTCATAAAACATCATAACAAGAGGCGCTGAATGAAAGAGAGGTTATTGAATAGGCTTGTTTGATTTTCCTAAAGCTCTAAAGCTTGTAGTAACCCCAATTAAGTTTTTGATTCAAGAGGGTTTTGGAGAATTTTGTTGATTTATTGTTGTTTCTAATCACCAGGAACAATGATTTCATTCAATATTTTAACCAACAATACAAAATATAAATATAATAATAACAAAGATAATTTAACACAAATTACTATTTTCACTAAAATAGAGCAAATGAACACAAACAACTATGGATAGACTTTACAATAATAGAAAAGTCAAACTAAAAATTTACATCCATATACAACAATACAAAAGTCTAGAATAAAGGTGGAAAATAAAACTTATACTCCATACAATTTCTATGATACATTCATTGGTGAAGTTTTCAGACTTTCCAGATAAGAAAACAAATTACAGTAATAAGTCAAACTAACAAAACAAATAAATAATAGTTGTCTAAAAAATTTGTAATAAAATAAACACACATCGTATAAATAAAAATTTAAATAGATGGATAACAAAAACACAACTACTTCACAACCATATAGGTACTCTAAAAAAATTCACAAAGGAAATGTTCTAACTAAAACTAATATTCAAGACAGATTTTAGAGAATACAAACAATAATATTTCAAACAAATCAAATAAGTCCAAATAATAAACCTAATCACTTGAGACTAAAAAATGCCAACAAACAAAAAAATAGGTAAAGAAAAATACCATTTTTCATGGGACAATATCTTTTCTCAATTGATTTTTGCGTTGCACATTGGACACAAATCACATAACCTTGGAACTCGTTTCTCATGTTATTATGAACGTGATCAACCCAAATCCATCATCAAATACATTATTTGTGGAAGACATGCTGACAAGAAAATTTTAAAACTACATTGTTGTGATTTTAATCGGACATGTATTCTTCTTTGACATATTGTACATATTGTTACTAGAGAAATCTGCGATCGTGGATTTTTACCCCAAAATCTTTGAGAGTATGTGACTTATTATATAATTATAAGCGTGTTCTATGCTATGTTTCCTATGACCGTAAAAGGATCCATAGTCGAAAAGACACATTTATCTTCGGCAAATTGAAATAATTTTGGATGAAAAATTCATAATTTCATAATGTTAATATTTGAATTTGAAAAATTCCATATGAAAAAGACTAATAACAATTACTTATGAAGTATGAAAATATATCTATTACCACATATTAGAATATAACAAACAAAATCTAAAAAACGAATATACATCTTAATGTATACATAATTCAATAATTTTAATATTCCAAATTTTAAAACTATACTATAATTGGAGGATGTGTTTGTAGTCCTTAACCATAGTATTGTAAAAAAAATTACATAAATGTCACTAGAATTTTAATGATAGAATAACAAAAGATCGAACTTATAAAATAGTCAATCCCTATTATTATCCAATTATTTAATAGATTATCTAACAAATTTCTTGGCATTAGTAATTAGTTGATAATTAATAAAAAGACTTTTAAAAATCTATAAATTGAGCACATAAGATTAGTACATATTATTTTGTTATACGTCATAAAAACTACTTTTAATCAATTGACAGTTATAGATCAATTGATAATTCTTTTGTATTTAATTTTTGATTGCTCTGTTTATTTAAATTTACAATTTATAACACTTTGATATTTATATTGTAAAATTACTTATATTTTTAGTTACAAAATAAAATATAAGCTAGAAAATAACTTCTAAGATTTTTTTAGATCGAGTTATATTTTAACATGCGTAACATTATTATGTTATGATCTCGGTGGTACAATATTTGCACATAATGCATGAAGTTACATGCTAAAGATAAAGTCATATGTACTTTTATAATATATAATAGTTTTGTTTGTTTGGTTTTGTTTATAGCATAAAAATAATATTTACATTATATTTACATCGTTATTGATTTTTCTTTTGTTTACCAATACCCATAAAGATCACAACTAGCTTCCACGTAATAGCATGAAACTTCATTTCAACATGATTGTTGTTCATATCACATGGTTAATAACTGATTTGGGTACAACTAACCATGATCAATAAGTGATTTGGGTAGAACCTAAAATTAACTCCATGAGAAATAGAAAGAAAAGAATTAAACATTGTTTTCCAGAAGAACGGAGATATTTTCTATGTGATTGAATTCAAGTTATCAACAAGAAAAATATATAGAGAGATTCTGAATTAGAATCGGTTTTGAAAATCAGCGAAAAGTAAGAGAATTTGAAAATCAAAGAGAACTAATCAAAGAGAACTTACCTTCAACGAAGCGAGGGATTTTGAAATCAGATAAAGCTTACCTTCAGCGAAAAAACGAGAGATTTAGAAAATCAGAGAAACTAGCGAAAAAATCGAGAAAAACTTCTCACCTTCAGCTAGAAAATGAAGGAGAGTTTGAAACTAGAGATGAATCGCATAAACCATATGCATTGGAAGTCTTTAATAGAGTCTTCATCAATAAACATATATAAATAAATAAATAATATTCAAATTAGTAAGAATAATAGTCTGCTTATGAATTTTTTGAAAAGTTTGACTATATCTGGAGGAAAGCTCCTAAAGAAAGAATGCAAGAACTTGTAGAAATTGTTGAAGGACAGACCAATTTGGATACACAGTTTGATGTGAGTTTCTTATGTCACATTCTCCTAGGGATAAACATAACTTCATTGCTCGAATAAGATGAAAGTAATGGTTATTCTTATAAGCTTTATATTGTTTTTTGTTTGTTGTAGATGTAGTCGTCAGTATGGGAATGAAGTCTCTAGTCTTTTGCATGTTTTTGGGATTAATAGGATACTTGTCATAGCATAGATTTCACCTTCTCTCGACCAAAAACTTAGAAAAGATACACGATCTTTACATGTGCAATTCTTTCATGTGTTAGTGTTACATGGTGATATATCCCATATGAGAAGTTAGAGTCACTCTAACCTAATATATATAATTTAAGGGTCAATTCATTTATTGCCAATTAATTTTGAGTTGGAAGCTTATAATTTATTATTAGTTACTCTCCAATGTTTATCTTGCAAGAATGTTTGATGTGAGGTCTCCATTGTTTAGTTAGTCTCCATTTTTTTTAAGGTCCATTATACTGCTTGATTCAAATCCGACCCTAGGAAGCTTTGTTATGAAAGTTTGATAGCGTATGTTTTAGTTACCATGAAAATATCTAGTAAGGTTTAACATTTGTATATATGGTGACACTAAAAGGTTGGACGTATGGGCTTCTGAAGGTTCCATTTAGATGATTTTATAATTGTGTCTCGGAACTATTTCTCATGTCCAATATTATTATTTTCCAGGTTTCAGATACTGATCACATTAAACCGATGTATATATCATGCCTACAAATTGATCTTCCATTCTTTGCGGTATGGACTCAAGAGTAGTTGGATATTATATAGTTGACATGCTTAGAACCATAAATCTTATGCTTCAGGTAGCAAGTTTCTTAACTATTCGAACAAGAAGAATACCATGCCTTCTTTTGACAAGGGTTGTGTAATCGCAGATGCACACTTTAAACAAAGAAATCTGGTTAGTTCGACTGATTTTAAAAGTCATTAGTCGATAGTCATAAACAAACAATAAATTAAACCAATTAAAAACCAATTACAATGAAATCTAAACCCGATTTCGGACTAAACCAAAACAAAAAAAAAAGAAAAAAAAAGTCCCCAATTCTATTCTCAGGATAAACCCTAATTTTTTATTTCAAGCCCATAAAATATTCCCTTTCTAAATTTCGATAATTCCAAAACGTCTCCCTAGCTTTCGGGAAGAATCCGAAGATGAACCTTCTCTATCTCCTCTTGCTTGTGAACGGCGACCAGTTGCTATCTCCTAGTCCATAAGCGTTTGACACAAATCCAATCCCTTGAACAGCATAACGGCTTCAGCAATAACGGGTCCTTGTTCTTCCAATTTCTTTTGCTTTTTCTTTTCAAGTTCAGCTCGGATGGCTGCCGAAGTAGCAAGAGCTTTCTCCAGACGTCTCTTTTTCCTTTCAGCTCGTTTGATAGGATCAAATCTATATTCCTTTCTTCTCAGCTTCTTTGATACGGTCAAATTCATCTCTACCATGTTTCTTTGACTTTGAACCATTATTGGCTTTGCAAGAGAGAGTTAAATTTCTCTGTTGCTTATGTTTGTGACGACGTGAGAGAGAGAGAGCAACGATAAGTGTACAAGAGGTTTTCGGGGTTTTTTTGTTGTTGTTCCTTTTAAATACCCTTTCGGACCCGGTCCTGAGTGGAAATGGGCCAAATTGGGGACCAAGCAATCATCGAAAATCCAATTTCACGGGAGATCTTCTTTTTATTTGGACTTACCAATTGGTTGACTGGCTTTTTTAATAATTATTAAGTTTGGGGACAAAATTGAAAAGAAACAAGAAGTAAGGGTGTAGTTTTCGAAAGCTCAAACTAAAAAATGTGAACGACATCGTTTAAGGAAGGGCTTTAAATTCGCTCTTCAAGTAAAACGAAAAAGTCCCTTGCCAAGTCTGTGAGCGAGAACATTATCAACCTTCAACACTCTTCCGAAATCGCCATGTACGGTCTCATCTTCTTCTCATTCTCTCTCCTTCTTCTACTGCTTGTCCCTATCCCAGAGATTTCGCACTGTTATCTGTACAAAGACGTATATATCTATAGGTTCTGTTTTCGTCAAAAACCAACTGTGTATATACTTACCTACGTCGATTTTCTCGATTCTCAACTTTCTTTTGAACTCTCCGACATGTCAGAACAGTATTCCGATGATGCCAAGCATATCGAGAAGCTTTATGAGTTCAATGAGCGCTTAAGCGAGTCCACGGACAAGTCTCTGGTTGGCCTCTATTTTACCTAGGTTTCTTTTCTCTTTTCTGGATATATGATTAGGCATTCTCTGTTTAATTTAGCTGTTCATTTTTTCCCAGAATTTTCTGTGGTTTAGGAAGGCGGTATTTGCGTTGGGTTTGTCATTTGTGTATAATCGTGCTTATAATGGGATACTGATGTGCAATTTTTGGCTGTTTCTAGGCTTGCTTGGTTCCTCTCTTGTGTTTGATAGTGTTTTGATCGCTTTTTTTTTTTTTTAATTTTCTCGTGGTTTGCAGAATGTTAAAGATTATGAAGGGATTATTAAGTTGTCCAAGACGAGCATCAAGACAAAGCAGCTTGGGGCGCAGCTTATTCCGCGCTATTTCAAGTTCTTCACCAGTCTCGCAACAGAAGCTTTTGATTCCTACATGGATATAATTGATGAAGTGGATGTCGGGGTACGTACATAGTCTTCTTACACATGTGTTATCGAGTAGTGGATATATAGATGTAGGTGCGCTAGTGCATCATAGATGAACTTCAATTAGTTATTTAATGCTCAAAATTAGTTGCACGATGGATGAATAAGCTGGATCCACTCTAGAAATATTGTTTGATATATGATGTTTTTTACATCTCTATGTGTACTTTTTAGGAGTCTGTCTTGATGAGACACACGAATTTGAGACAAGTGGAAAGTCAGGATCAACTTTTCTTGTTTCCAAGAGGATAAAGATCTGATTCTCTTTAATTCTCTGTTTTTTGGTTGGGATAGTGTTCGTTACTAAAAATAAGTTTATCATTTTCTTCTTAATTGTAGGTACGAGTACAAGCCATTCGCGGACTTCCGCTGTTCTCCAAAGACACACCTGAGTTTATATCTAAGATAATTGATGTTCTTGTACAATGTCTAAATACTGGTAATTCTGAAATATTGTTATTTAATCATGATCTACTTAATTTTTTCACCATCTGACTCGGAGTCATGTGATCCAATAGAGGAAATCGTGGAGCGTGATGCTGTGCACAAGGCTTTTATGTCATTATCTTGACAGGATACAAAGGGTAATTTGATTTCTTGTGCATTCATCGTTGTTATCTGAAGATAATAACAGTTTATCTTACAGCTGTGACGCTAGTCATTCAGCCTCACAGTAGAGATTTTGCTCCCTGTATTGTTACTCTGTCCATCTTATAAATCATTAAAAATAAGTGTATAAGTGCGTTGTAGCGAGCTTTAAATCTAAGATATATGTATGTTGGCGCTGATTGTATTTGTAGTACCATTGCGGATTCTTATGTTTAGTTATATTTTTATTTTTTGGTGTAGCATCCTTGACTGCTTTATTTAAGCATACTGAAGCCACTCCTACTACTGATGATCAAATCCGTGAAAAGGTCTTAAACTTTATCAGAGATAAGGTCAGAATCTTTTCTACATTTTTTCTAATAATCAGGTTCAGCTTCATTTTAGCTCGATTAAACTTAATGAAGTTGATAGCTCGTTATTTTCTGTCAAACTATACTTACTTTGGTCTTTTCAGATTCCAATATGAACAATGAAGTAGATTTGTATTGCAAATAGTCTTTTGGTTTTATTGCTAATAATCTGGTACATTATATACTGCTAAATCAACTTGAGTGGCTCTTGGTACTAGCTAGCTTATATTTAGTGGGTCGTTCTTATTAGGGAAATTTTGGAGAATTTGTTTATCATCGAAAAATATTTCTTTTAGAACAAAATATAAAATAAAATTTTTTTAAATGCAAGAAATCCCTTCGAAAGGTTCTGTATATCTTATCAGAATTTAATAGATTTTTTATAACTATGTAGGTGTTCCCTCTTAAAGGGGAACTATTAAAGCCTCAAGAGGAAATGGAAAGATATATAACCGATCTAATCAAAAAGGTTAGACCATATTTGTCCACGTAGAAGTTTCTTTATTTCTTGTTTTCTGGGTTTCTATTTTTAGATTTCTCTGACGTTCTTTGGATGTTTCCAGAGCCTAGGGATGTAACTGGAGAAGAATTCAGTATGTTTATGAATTTTTTGAAAAGTTTGAGTATATTTGGAGGGAAAGCTCCTCAAGAAAGAATGCAAGAATTTGTAGAAATTGTTGAAGGACAGGCCGATTTGGATACACAGTTTGATGTCAGTTTCTCATGTCACATTCTCCAGGGGATAAACATTACTTTCTTGCTTTAAAGGATGAAAGAATATCTATATTGATTTTTTTGTTGCTCAAGAAGTTGTCAGTATCTGGAAATGAAGTCTGCTAGTCTTTTGCATGTTTGTGAGACTAAAAGGATGCTTGTCCTAGCATTGACTTCACCTCTCTCGACCAAAAGCTTAGAAAGGATAGATGATCTATACATGTGTTGGTCTCTATTGTTTATCTGGCGTGAATGTCTGACCAAGGTCTCATTAGTAGCATCTGATAAAAAGATGCCTATACATTTCATGAATTCAGATTTTTTTTCCTTTTTTAAAGTCCAGTATACTGCCCAATCTAGGAATGATCTTAGGGAAGGTGTCAACAGTTGGCTTATGCAAATTTGACTCTAGGAAGCTGAGTCATAAAAGGTTAATAGCATTTGTTTTAGTTACCATGGAAATATCTACAAAGATTTTATGTTTGTAAATATCTTAACCTGAGTATGGTGACAGTAAAGGTTGGAACTATAGACTTCCGAAAGTTTCATTTAGATAATTTCATTATTGTGTCTTGGAATTTCTTCTGATGTTCATATATTATCTTCCAGATTTCAGATACTGATCATATTAACAGGTATATTTCATGCCTGCAAATAGCTCTTCCATTCTTTGCGGTATGGATTCAAGAGTTATTGCTGGCTTTGTAGTTGGATATTATATAGTTGAAATGCTTAGATCCATAAGTCTTACTAATGTGTCTTCTTCTGAACAGAGAGGTGCTTCAGGTAGCAAGTTTCTTAACTATTTGAACAAAAATATCATGCCTACTTTCGACAAGGTACATTGTAATTCTTTCAACCTTTTTGTTTACATGTTTGACAGTAGTTTTCTCTGTGCATGATCTCTTTGTATTATCTTGGGCATATTACGTATAGACTAATTAACAGCGTTGAGGACCTAAAGTCAAATCTGATTTACTCTCAACTTACATATTACCATTTTTATTCATACATAACAGAGCGGCTCATCTATCTTCTTCCTTCATTTGGTAAAATCTATAATACACTTGAGGCATGAGCTTTCTTGTTTTTCTTTATATTTACCATATCCTTTTTCACTAGCTGCCAGAGGAAAGGAAGCTTAACCTGCTCGGAGCTCTTGCTGAGATTTCGCCATACACAGTAGCTCAGGTTGCACGTCAGATGCTTCCCTCCATAGTTCAGCTCTCGAAGGTACCTCTTCAGCACCATGTTTAATAGACATATGAATTATTTACAACACGGCAGTCTCTTATTTTGAATGTAAATGCTATTATCTGTTCACCATTTTCTATCAGAAATACATGCCCGCCAGGAAGACTAGGGAAGAAATGAACTTTACTTATGTGGAGTGCCTATTATATGTGTTTCATCACTTTGCGCACAAGGTTGTCTAACCATTTATAGTTATTTGGCTAGTTGTCTAACCATTTATATGTGCCAAATGCAACAAACTGCTTGTGCGGATACAAGATAGTCACTGGGCAGCCATCAGATAGACTTGGGGAGGACTTTTCAGAATTTTACAAGGACTTTACTGAGAGGTATTGTAAATTGCAGTAGTATGACATTCTGCTTTTCTCTTGTAAGAAGTAGTTTTTGGAAATTTGTTTCAAAGTACTTTTCTAATAATAATAGGAGGACGTTGCAGATTGACTAGTGTTGAGGATCTAACGAAGGCAACAATGAAGAAACTGAATGAAGGAATGCTTGAGCACTCCAAAGCCATGTCGGATGCCAATACAGATGAAGAAAAGTCAAGCGTGGTGAGAACCACTTACTTCTCACTCTCTTCTTTTGCATTCCATTTCATAATTCTATATGTGAACGGAAGTTCCTTTCAGAAAACTAAGAGACATAACACAAGTACTGGACTCAAGACCTGCAATAACATATTGGCAATGACAAAGGTGATAAAACAGAGCCTCATCTTCTTCCTCTTTTCGTCCTGTTTTCTTTAGGTGACCTGTAAATCGGATAATGGGTTAAGCTTGTTAGGAAAGTCTAATCGTCCTTGGGTGTTACAGGCATTACATGCAAAAACGCCTTCTTTTATCGGAGACAACAGTATTACCCTTTTTTGGATAGAAGCCACAAAGCCGTTAGCCTCTACAACGACTGGGTAGATATCGAATTTACGACCTTCTTTTGGTCTTAAATAAACTTTGTCAGTTTTGCAGGTTTCTTTTCTTGGTTTTCCAAATGTGGATGAACTTATGTTTTGTATATTTTATTTTGGCTACCACAGAGGAAAACGGCCTGCAAATGGAGCCCGTAATGACGTGAGTGCAAAGAAGACCCGTGTACCTATTCATCAAGATGTGAACAAAAAAATTGAGGGAGTCTCATACGGTGGTGGTAGAAGCAGTCACAGAGGCCGAGGCCAGGGAAGACGCGGTGGTGGTGGTGGTGGCCGAAGCCGTGGAAGAAGAAACTTCTGGTAATTTCTTTCAAAGGATTTTTCTCTATATGACACTCTTTTTATTATTCAGGTTCGTGTATAACAGATGACGTTTGTCCTTATGTCAGTACAAGTTTGTCACATTTAGGCTCCTAACATTCGACAAACAATTTAATCTCTTTAAAATATTTGGATTTTTGCCTTTTTCTTTCCAATTATTTATTTACGAACTTTATTGGTAATGGTGATTTAGATGGCTTAAAACAATTCAAATATTGGTTAGCTCCTCTACCTAAGTTCAAATTCAAATGCTTGTAACTTGTATTCCTGTGTTCCACACTTGTACCCTTCTATTTGCTACAAATTTTATTTATAGTTAACTTTTATTCCTGTTTGTCCATTTTTAATCGAATCAATGTGGTTTTCCGAAAACATATTATTCGGCGATGGATAATTCAAGAAAATATATACTATGGATCAATTTAGAATGATAAATACCGGGTCTAAACTCTGGTCAACATCTACTTTCTTTCTTTTTGTTGGCATTGCTTTCGTTTTTACATTGACGTTTAAGGTTTGTGTAATGGAGATTCACACTTTAAACAAAGAAAGTAGAAGACGTTAGTTCGATCGATCCTTAAAGTCAATAGTCATAAATAAACAAATCTCTTAAGCATCTGCAGATCATAGAGTGGTGTCATTCACGTTCTTTAGAATAGTAAAATCAGATTATAATATCGTTTTGTGTGTGCAAAACTGAATTCTTGTTTAAGTCAAGCTTTTTAAAAGACTAATCAACCTTAAAGAGTCTTTTTTTATTGTACTATGTAAAATGCCCTTGAACGTTTCTTCACTTAGTGACCTTGTGTGTGTGTATATATACGCGCGCAAGAAGAGACTGATCATTCATTCGACCAAAGCAGTAGTCTAAACAATTCTCTTCAAAGTTTACTTCGATGGCACGTCTTGCTCTGTTTCTGTCTTTTCTTTCTCTAGCTTTAGTCTCTGCTGTGAACTGTCGTGTTTTAAGCTCTGTGTCTGAGGATAAAAACTCGATCTTGGTCTCCGATGGAGTCAAATACGGATCAAACAACGAGTTTCTCAGTCTTGATCCACCAAATCGCATTCACAAAAATGTTTGTGTTCATGTATACGGGTTTCTTCCATGTGCAGACAATATTGGAGGATATTTCTTCCAAGTTTTCTCATTGGGATGTCTACTGATACTCGGTGAATACTTCTTGTCAGAAGGAAGGCCAAAACTCTTTGTCATCTTCGAAGTCGGTTTCTATGGCGGAATCATCTTCCCTCTCCTCACTATGTTCCCAAGAATAGCCCTTATTCTTTGTAAGAACTCGTCTTTTCCTTTGATACTTTATTTAATTTTTTTGATAATCATGTAAATATATTACCAAATGGAAATGTTTAGATACAAGGTGGATAAGAGAGCTTTACAAGGTCCCAAAAAAGATAAAAAGACCCATTAAAAGCTAAACGACATACAAGAGTTAGGCAAACTTAAACCATTGAGAAAGAAGTTTTTTAAAGTTCCTTCTATTCGGGCGAGCCAAAATTGTTTCCTTAATTGATCTGTCAATTCCTTTGAAAACATCATCCGCCGTGCGTGACTCACCATGGTGAAACCGTAGATTCCGCTCTCGCCATATGGAGTAAGTGGTGATATGAGTTGCCAATAGAACAAGAGTTTTGTTTCTTGGTTCAAAAATTCCCATCCAGTCAAGTAACCCTTGCCAATCCGTGAAAGTGAATGGTATGA
>OVBA01008940.1:0-11522 GCA_900406435.1 Lepidium aucheri | reverse complement strand
ATACTCTCTTTTCAGCTCTACAAAACATACCAGAAAGTACACAATCATAAGGAATCCTCAAGCACTAAATAGATTGAGAATAGTACGTTATTTCCATGAGAATGACAGACATAAAGGATTAAAATTATTGAAAGAAGCTTCAGGAAAAAGGTAATAGTGATGCATTGTATCTTTATGGTGTTATTTTTGTATGCCTCGGAGGATCATCAAAAAAAAAGGTCATCAACTTTTGACTTTATTTTTCAAAACTACATTGTTACAAACCTACGAAAACCTTTTAACAGTTCGTCATCGTGCAAAATGCTATCTCAATCTCGCCAATCCATTGGTTTTCAAAGATTTGATGAATTCATATGTTAAAAGCAATTGTACCAGGATTCATAAACCAATATATTTTGACACTAAAATATCCAAGGCATACAAAATTTGCATATGTGATTTTGAAGTCTTATCAACACTAGATAGAAGCTACGTATTTGAAGAGAAGTTTTGGTAAACAGTAATTTGTGTTTCTTATTTATTTTTAATAATTTTTTCTCTTACTATTTTCAACCTTTTTTACTAACTTATCTATTATATTAGAAAAATACTTATGATAAACATTATATTTTGGTGCTTATATATTTCTGTTCTTTAAATTTAATTTATTTTTTTTATTCAGTTCTTATTTATATATTTAACTTAATTAATTTTATTTTATTGATTTATTAAATTCTATTATCATTTATATAGTACATATAAACCATCTATCATATAAATTATACAACATATTATTAAAATATATATATATATAAACTATATTTCAAATTCAGAACAAATACTAATTATAAGTATATATTATTCTAGAGAAAAAATACATTATATATAATCTAAGAACTGTTAACTATGAAAACTACGTATTAATGTGTATAAAATCGCATATATAAAACTAACGACATTTATTTTTCAACATTAATATATATAAAACACAGAAAATAATATCTAAATAATAATTATATATAATCAAACTGCATATAGATTAGTAAAACATGTCATATATACATCACAACACATAAAAATTGTAAGAGGAATATGCATAAAACGAATCTATCTATTGAATCAAAAATCAATACATATATTATTACTAAACAAAAAAATATGAATTACAAGTAAATTCAAATAACCATATACTTCAGAAAGAAAATATAATCCAGTGCAACCGCACGGAACATCATCTAATTATAATATAAACATTAACCATTGTCCACTTATATTATTTACAGAACTGATTATGTGTAGTATTTAAGATCAAAATTGATTTATTTTAAAAATTACAACTATACTTTTTGAAATAAATCAGATGCATGCCGAGTTACTCTCAATCTGGTGGTTAGGATGATCCAGCTAATGACTCAGGGCATCGAGGTTCGTTTCCTTCCCACTACACTAGTAAAATAAAAAGGGATTTTAGGGTGTTGACTAGGTTATGGATCAGGCCTTGTCGATCCAATTGTTGACAAAAAAATAAAAATAAAAAATAAATCAGATGCATGAATCTTAAGGCACAAGACAAAGAATTATCAACTTCGAGGTATACTTTAATTAAATATATCAAATTGTTCTACAATCGTAATTTAGATTCCGTGCATGTTTTCTAATTAAATTGGTCAGTGTTTTTATTCACGAATCGTATATAGGAGGACACTATTTAGACTTAGTTTATAAAAAACTAAACAAATCATGAATGATCGACGTTGTTGTTCACCATTTAAGCATCTAAACCACATAAATAGATTCTGCGTATCACACCCACGTTTTATATTTTGACATGTTGACATATTATATTAATCTAGTTGACCATACAAGATATTTTCTCCGGTATTGTTATGTGTGAAACTACTTAATTTTGTCCACAATTACATTCATAAGATCTTGTCTATAGTTTAAAGTACATTCTTTAAAAAAAGTGTTATTATCTAGTATATATAGTAAAGAGATTTTGAATCACTTACACCAAAATTATTAGTTGGATCATTCTAACCAATAATTTAAAAAAAACTTAGTCTTAATATATAAATATAAGCTCGATTAGATACAAGAAACAATTATATATAAGTTTAACAATTTTTTCCAACATATATAGTACTTTAAATTATTAATCCAAGAGAAAAGCATATTATTTACACAAGCACAATTTCTAGATACATTTCGAACACTTCTAGCTAATTAATCTGACTTACTGTTGAGAATTTGCGGAATCTGATGAAGAGAAAAATTATAGAAGCGCCTTCGGAGTCTGTCAAAGTCGTCTAGGTACTGAGAGAACGCAGGCCACTCATCCGGATTCGCCACCATCTTCAAAATCTCTTCACAGTCTGTAGCACAATGAACTTCAGTAATATCTAGCTCCAAAAGAGATAACGTAGCCCAAAGAATTGCTTCAAATTCGGTATGAAGAAGGGACACGCAACATAACACTTCTTTGGCACCCATACTGAGTCCTCCTGGTGAACCTGTAAAACAATATCAAACTAGCCCAGAGAATAATTCAGAATTTTTCCATGAAGCGTCAACAAAATAACAGTTACCTAAGGAACTCTGATCGCTTATCATAGGCCTGGAAACACTCTCCCAATATAAATTTGATCGAACCGGGACATTCTTACTTAAAGCCTCTCTCTCTCTCTCTCTTTTTCTTCTTGAACTATAAACCACTCATTTGCCTCTCACTCGGTAATTTGTAGAATAGCTCGGGGATTTTTGTCTAAGTTACCACAGACTTTATCATTTCTTGATTTCCAAATATTCCAAAGAATCCACGGATAACTTCTAAATTCCTCCAAATCTGGTAATCTCCAAAAAAGATAATCCAAATTCGTAAAAATAGCTTATGTCTGTAAAACTCCAATTCCTGAAGAAATATTAGATAATGCTCATGTTTGTAAGGCTGGAGGACACTTAAATAGCGTATGGTTAATAGTCTCTTTCTCAACTCCACTCCTCGAGCATCTTGTATCACATCTAATACCTCTATTAGCTAAATTTTCCTTAACTGATAGGCAACCAGATGCTACTTGCCAAAGAAAATGCCTAACTTTTGGCGGACAAGCTCATTTTCTACCATTAGCCTAAATCTCAGTAATCAAAGTTCCATACCAGACCATATCCCTAGTCTCAACTGAAGTCTCAACCGTATAACCAGATTTAATGGAGTATCTACCCGATTTATTATAGTACCACCTGAAATAATCTGATTTCTCAATATTCGAGAGTCGGATACCCAAAATAAGGGGGACGTCCCTTGGATCTACCAATTATTTTATATGTGGGATCCTCCATGGCCTTGTAGAATTATCGATTAATTTATCCACTGTAAGATCAGGATAAATATTTGGCTCTCTCCCAATAGTCGGCCTTGGTACCAAACCTGGTATTCATGGATCATGTCAAACAGACGTAGTTTTTCCATTATCAATCCTTTTTATAAGTCTTTTACTCACCAAAGTTCTTACTGAAATTATACTTCTCCATTCATAAGATGGAGAATAGTTCCTATAAGGGATTAAAGGGTTTGAGTCCTTAAAATATCTCCCTTTAAAAATCCTCAAAAATAAAGAATCAGGAAAGTCTAAGAATCTCCACAGTTGCTTAGCTAATAAAGCTGAATTAAATTCTTCTATCGATGTAAATCCTCGACCTTCCTCGGATTTATTTTTACATAGACACTCATTTTTTTCCCATGCATAGCTTTAGAATCACTATTATTCTTCCACCAAAAATCTGCTCTAGCACTATTTAAAGACTGAATTGTCAATTTCCGAATCCTATAACATGACATCATGTATGTGGGGACAGCCATAAGAAGATTAAAACCTATTTCCCTCCTTTAGAAAGAGCCTTTATTGACCAACTTGAAATTCTGTTTTAAATTTAATCTTTAATGAAAGCAAATATCTTTGTTTTAACGCCTCCAATACTCTCTAGTAGTTCAAGATAAGTACTCATACCACCTATAATAGAGATACCCAAGATGTTTTGGATTTCAATCTTATCCTCGTCTTTAACTGAGAGTCCAAATTGGATAAACGGTTTTAAAAAATTTATTTGATGTCCTGAACCAGCTTCATAAAGCTTTAAGACCTCTAAAATGAATCTTGCCTGACACGCCTCCGCTTTGCAAAAAAACAGAAAATCATCTGTAAAAAGCAGATGTGATACTGCTGGACTTTTCTTGGTTATCCTGATGCCAGTAATTTTTTTACTTTCTTCTATCTTCCTAAGATTTGATATCAACATCTATGTACATCAAATAAAAATGTGGGATGAAAGTGGAGTTGATATCAATAGAGTTTTAACAATTAGATTGATAATATCTGATTCATAGCCTAAATTTATTCTTAAATCTCTATTAACTATAGTAATTTTCTTACTTTTTTCTGCCTTTCTAGGATTTGATATCAACACTTCTGTACATCAAATAAAAATGTAGGATATAAGTGGAGTTGATATCAATATAATTTTAACAATTAGATTGATAATATCCGATTCATTGCCTAAATTTATCTTTAAGATCTCTATTAACTACAGTATGTAATAAAGTGAAGTTGAACTTCATATATCTTAGTTATTCTATTTATAATTCAATTGATAAATACGTAATAAAGATTTAATCAAAAAGAAATTATGCAGTAAAGATAAGAAAAGGTAGAAAAAGATTTCATATAAGCAAAGGGTGAAAAACAAAGGCTAATTAGATGTAAGAAAAAACTAAATTCTAGCTGTCATTTTTCTTGTCTTGTCGTAATTTACAACTTGCCAATTTAATAGAAGGAATTATGAAAATAAAAATAAAAAAAAAGGGAAATAATTGTCACAAGGCGTTGATAATCGTCTGCTTCTTGGAACACCCTAAGGAAAACAAATCAACTTCTCGAGTTCTCTTCTTGCCAACGCACTCCACTGCGACGTTATTTGCTTTCTCGTTGTTAATCACTTTGAATATGTTCACTCCGAATAACCGAATCACATTCTGAACCGGGTTCTTTTGCTCTGTACCGGACCGGGTTTTCCAGTCAATATACAACTGCCGGTCTGGTCCGGTAGATCTCTCGAAACAAACCACATCACCGGCTAGGAGATTCTTCTCTTTAACGAACCGGCTCCATCCTTTGGTCAACACGTAACTTTGACTGCTGTTCCAGTACGAGTAACGGAACCGCCACACTTTCCCCGTTCTATCTTCCAAGTTAATCAAAACGCCTTTCGTCGGAGATGGATTCATCGCCGTCACTGTGGCCGTCGTCATCGCTGATAACGGGAAATGCTTCTCCGCATGCTGTTTCGGTATCACTAACCGGTTCAACTTCCCAACGTCGCTTGGCGTAACGGCTTTCTCAAACAAAACCTCACGTGCTCTACAAACGACGCCGTTTCCGTTCTCCATCGCCGTTAACCGTTTTCCGTTACCGTTAACGAATTTACGTTTGCTCTGTAAAAGCTCATCAGCGTAAGTATGTTTCCTCAACATATCAACTATCTCAGCTTTAGAATGAGCATCAAGAAAAGCCGATTCAGCGTCGGTTCCATCATCAACAACTTCCATCGCAGGAGACTTAAAGTTTGTGACAGCGTCACGGCCACGAAACCTCCTCGCAGCGATATCGTAAGAAGCAGCAGCTTCTTCTTCCTCGTTGAAGGTCCCAAGCCAAACACGTTGATGCTTCTCGTAAATCTGAGCACCCCATCTTCCATTAGGCTGAGGAACAACACCTTTGTATTTGGAAGAAGGAAGTTTTCGTGACTCAGCAGTCTCAAGGACACCGTTTTCTAAATCCAACACAACGCTGCTTCCTCCGCTTCCCATTCTATGAAGACGCATCGCCGGAGGAGAAGTGAGTTTCTCCATCGTCGGCTTCGGTGTAGAGATGGAGAGAGTTTCGGAGGTGGTACTATTGTCATCTACACAGCTGTAATCCATTTTTGGTCAAGGAACAAAAACAGAGAGTTTATGAGAGAAAAGAAGAAAAGAGGTAATGGGTTGTTTTGTTGTTTTATGAAGAGATGGGGTTTGAGTATATATATATACGGAAGGAAATGCATGTACGTCGATACTTACTAGTATTATATTTATTGTTTATTTAAATATAATAATAATAGGATATAAAGAGATAAATGTAAAATGTGGGTAATGTATAAGAAGAGTGGGGTCAAGACTTGTAAGAAGGGCAAAATGATGTTTTTAGAGGAAGTTTCGTGGGAAGAGAAGTGAGGATCAGTCCAAATATATGGGTATACTAGTGAATTATACGTTTTTTGTTTTATTCTATTATTTTATTACATTCGTACTAATTTTGGTACTTTTTTTATTTATTCTTTCTTTGTTCTTGTTGTGATTGTTGCCATAATTAGTCCTTTATACACGGTAACGATGTGTCTATGTCAAATGTATTGAGAACATGAATAACAACACTCACAATGTGAGATTCTTGTAAAAATGGTAAATACGGCTATACATGTATGACATTGAAGATGGTAACTATTATAGATANGGGGGTTCACAAAGAGTTTGGTTTAAATGTACCGGCTAATTCTGCGGTGAAGAGATTCTTAGACAAAGAATTTTGGTGTAAAATCTAATGGTCCAGGTCAAAAAAAAAAATGATGAATCGTAGAAGGAAATGTAAATAATTGGAGAGAGTTGACTAGTTGAGGAGAAGAGTAATGGGCAATGTGAAGCAAGTGGGGAGGGGGTTCACATGAGATTTGGACCTTTTTTTCTTCTTTTGTTGTAATTATCTTCTTCTTCTTCTTTTTTTAATTATTAAAAATAGTTCATCCCCCTTTGAAGCGTTTTTTGTAACTCAATATTCGATCTCTCCCATATTTGGTATGTGGACTTGTCTCTTTACATAATAATCTCATGCTATAAGATTCTCTTGCTTTAGTTCGAGAGTCATGATCATTATTTGTGTTCCTCAGTGTTTCCTTCTTACAACTCCATGGCTTACTTTGGTTTGCCTTTTTATATTCTTTAACCACTTCTTTGTATGTTGAATCATACTCTGTAGTGTTGGCTTTCCTACACATTTTCTATTTTTTTGTCTATCCTAAAATGGAATTTACTTCAAACTAAGTTTTATAATGATTTTTTAAAATAAATTACCTAACTTGAAGACACACATTACTTTATAGAGAATCATCAAACGGTATTAGACCATAAGCTTTCTATGATCCACCAAACCTGAAGTCAATTAATTAATTACACAATATTTACTAGCGGCCCTGACCTAAAGCCGGTAAAGCACTTGCTTTAGGCGCCAAAATAATATAAAAATTAAAAGGGCATCAAAATATCAGAAATCTATTGTAGTCTAGTGGTTAGTCCTTCCATTTATATTTAAGGTTTCAAGTTCGAGTCTTTAAATATATATTTTGTTTTTAGGTTTTGTTTTAGGCATAAATTTTAATTGGGCCGGCCCTGCAATATTTGACAGAGTGCACGCAGATTTATTCGATTTAGTTGATATTCCCACTTGGATGGGAACTGTGCTTTATTGTTTGGATCTAAACAAACCAGATTTCTCCTAAACCATCAAACTTTATCTCTATTTCCCTTTTGTTTCTTTATATCATTATTCCCCTTCAGTGAACTTATATTCCACATTTCCCCGTCATGAAAGAACAAATTAGATGGTTTGAATGCAAAACTTAAATCGTCAATTTTTGTTGTTTTGACCATTTCCCACAAGCTATACAACCAATACACAATAATTGCTCAATTATAAAGATAGCAATCTTATAACTTATAAAAATAAAAATAAATACTAAGGTTATGGACAAAGAAGATCAAAGAGGATAATAGATTCCGTATGAGAAGGGGGAGATGAACCCAACACAACACCTATCGTATTTCTTCAACGCCATGTAAAAATCTTGTACGGACCAGAGTACTTCAATTTTCCACTTTTCTCGCTCCTACTTCTAATTTTTATCCACTTTTAAATAAAATAACTTAATTGATACTTATCCATTTTTTAATGGTAAATAACCTTGCCATTTTATCAAATCAATTATTTTAACCAAGTCTTATGTTGGGGAAAGCAAATGACTTTGATCACGTGAATGGATCCCATTTATGCGATTTTTTTTACCCAAATTTAATTTTAGGAAATCACATTTGCTCTACATGATATTGTTGGAAGTTTAAAGATTTAGGAGACTGGCTATGAAAAGGACTTTGAATACAAATATTTTTATAGGATTATAATCGAGTTTAGGTATTGAACTGTCCGACTCGTGGGTCACAAGGCATAAAGTAAACTTAAGCAAATTTATAAAAGTTGGTAGCCGGTTTTTGTATCGTGAATGTTGATCTGTATGTACTAATAAATTAAATTTTAAAAATTTACGATTATATAGATGGAAGTAATTTCTCTCCAAAATCCCTTGCTAATATTTGATGGAACCTTAATGGATATGAGTCGTCGAAAATTTTCAATATTGTGATAACTTTTGGCGATTAATATATATACTCTTAAAAAATAACTCAATTTTGATCATGATTATAATCATAGATTGGTCAAAAATAGTTATTTTAATTAATTTTTAATCAAAATCGAAGAATCAAAAAAGTTGGTTGAAAATTTCTGTTGGGACAAAACAAAATTATCCCATATTGCCTACCACAGTGTTACTATGTGCATTATATAAGTAATTTTATTCATTGTGTTGGTTGAGATGATGAATGTCTTAGCTTGTGTTGAGTATGATCAACCTTCGGATGTGATTTGAAACTTAAGTGCACATTCTGAGTAATTTTTTTTTTTTGTTATGTAACTTATATTCACAAGTATCTTATATATTTTAAAGCAATTTCGTTTTAACTATGCTGTAAATTTTTAGATAGACTTAAACTAGGTTCAGTTATGAATTTTTACATAAAAATTTAAACGTAACAATGATTTATGGTATTTAGTTAATATACTATTGAATACATTTCTTTATATATCAATGTTGTTCTAAACATATATGCTCTATTGAACACCTCCATCAAAAGTTTTATGTGATTTTGTTTTAGTTGGTTATCATCCACGTCACTGACTTTCTTATGTCAAAACTGTACAACAATTCCTAAAGATAGTTTAAAGTCAACTTTTAGTGTCTATATATTTCTGATATATATATATATATATATCGTATTCTATTCACTTCCCTTACAAATAATAAAATAGCGTGTGCCTTACCATAACAAAAAAAAGGCTTGTATTACATTGCCTCAATTATATCACTTTTAGTGAACAAAATGTATGATAATATAATGGGTAGTCGAATACATGTAACAAACATGCAAGATTTTCCATATATATATATATATATATATGGTCGGTAGACTCTGTGCAAAAGTGAAAATAAGTTTGGTATAGCCGAAAACGGTGACGTTCAATGAATGAATTGGGCCATGCAATGCAATGCAAGTGGAGGGAGAGAACGAGTGAGAGATGGTTGTTTTTATGACGAGAAGGTCAGCATTATCCTCTTCATAATTTCTTCTCTCTGGACCCAAACTTCATCCTATTTTTGGTAATATTCCTATTTCATCTCAGCCGTTCGTTTTAGATTCTTATCGACCATCGCACAGTTTTGGATACAGTCCAATAACATCATAGCTTTGTATATTTTTGGATTATCTAATCAAGTTGGCCTAACAAATTCACTCATATAAAAGATCATCTAGTGAAGTGTTAATTAAATAACATGGCCTAATTTAGGTCACCTTACCGAAACCAATTCAATAGTTCATTATTAAGTCAATTTTTTTTGTGTGGTTCCCACTGATTTCTTGATTAAAAATTATTAAAAAAACGTGATACTCCTACTAAGCTCGCTTTTATATAAAACTAATTCATTGGAAACCTAATTGTTTAAGAATCATAATTGCTAACCTAATTCATGTGATTTTATTAATTCTCCATCAAATCAGCTCCTTACATTATCACATTTTATAATTGTTTGTGATATGTTTTGGCGGATTTTGGGGGAAGTTTTGCAAATCATCCATCGCCATATTTATTAGAATATTAATCCATTGTTTTCGCCAATTTTTTTAATAATTGATCAAGACAATATATAAACCACCTTTTATTTATCTTCTTATATAAATTTACACAATTTTTATTTATTACTTCCTCTCTTTCTATTTAGTTGATGTTTTAGAAAAAAAAATTGTTTCATTTTAATTGATGTTTTAAACTTTTTATGCATAATATACTACGCTTTTAATATTTTAGACTGTTTGAATTTTACAGATTGATTTTTAATTGGTTAGATTAGAAATTTGTAATAAAATATATTTTGTTTAGGAAAAATAAAATAATAGATGTTTTCAGTGTAAAAAATCTAAAACATCAATTATAAAAAATCAAATGGAGTATAAAAAAAATTGGTGGCAAAATGCTTTTTTTTCTTTAATAATCAGCAACAAAAGATATCAGTCGGCGGAAACTGTTATTCCACATTCCACAATATGATGGTTTTAGGCGAATTAGTACTAGCCATCTTTAGGCCAACTTTTTAATATAATTGACCAACTAATTAATAATAATTCAGATACACATGTTTCCTAAAATCTCATGGTACTTAATAACATAGACAAAATTATTCGAATATGAATAAAGTACGTTCAGTCATACATAGAGTGTAAACGGTAACTGCGAAATTGTGTTGAATACGGAATCTGGCTAAAATTTTTATATTTTTATGAGAAATCTTGCGAAATTACTTAAAATCAAATATTAATAGCTGAATTCTGCCGAATGTGAAATCTGCCGAGAAAAGTTATCAGATTCCATTCCACATGTTGTGCAACTAGTAAATATAGAAAAAAATATCTACAATTCTATACAATTACTCAAACACCACTTAGGATCATAACCTCAATTCTTCAAAATTATTTCAATTACTCAATTACCTTTTACAGCCTAAATTTATTTTGCTCGATTTTATATTGAGTACATTCACAAAAAAATACTATATTGTTGGTACCAGGCCCAAAAGCCTGAAGAGACCCAATAACAAAGAACAAGGGAAGATGGGCCTCGCCGAGCAGGTGACAAAGCGAGCTTCACAGCGCCCGAGGAGCGAGCACGAGAAGCCGGGAGAGCATAGCCGACCTAGCGAGCAATCGGCACCCGCGGAGCTCGCCCAAAATCAAGGCGGAAATCTCGGAGAATCTTGAGAGGATCTTCTCCAAAACCCTAGAGCAAAAGTCTATAAATGATAGTTCAACACCTAGGAGTAAGAAGAAGAAAAAACAGGAGAAAAGAGTCTTAGAGATTGAAAGATTACTTTCGCCTTTGTTTGTAATCCGATTCCATTCTAATAAAGTATTCGATTCAAAGTTCCACGATTTGATAACGAGTGTTGAGTTCTAGCATCAACATTTTGGCGCCCACCGTGGGGCCCGAATCATTCTGACCGAAAAGCAAATCGACAGACGGCGAGAATGGATCCAACGAACAATCACGGCGATATACCAACGGCATCGA
>OVBA01008939.1:0-11524 GCA_900406435.1 Lepidium aucheri | reverse complement strand
AATTTATAAGGCGTTTATAAAAATTTATAAGGCATTTATAAAAATTTATAAAGGTGTTTATAAAAATTTTGTAAAAATTTATAAACACACTTATAAAAATATTTTGGCGGGAAATATTTTTTTTTCCATAAACTTTTTTTCGAAATTCCATAAAAAAAATATTTTGGCGGGAAAAACTTTTTTTTGGCGGGAAATTTTTTTTTGGCGAAAAAAGTTTGTAACAATTCTATTGAGGGTATTTTAGTCATTTTTGTATTAATGAGGGGCATTTTTGAAAAATAAATGTCAAGGGGCATTTTTGAAAAGGGGTACACTAAAAAGGGCATTTCTCAAAATTTCCCAAGATAAAATCAATTCCTAATCTTAATATATAAAGTTGGGTTTCAAAAGTTAGTAATCAATAAGATTGTTCCAAATGTCAAATCTAACGATAAAAAATTATTTCATATTTATATTTTATTAAATAAAAGATAAAATTAAATCTTAATCCTATTATATAAAGTTGGATTCAAAAGTTACTAATCAACGAGACTGTTCCATATGTCAAATCTAAAGATCAAAAATTATTTCGTATTTATATTTTTATAGAAAAATGATAAAATCAAAATCTATTATATAATGTTGAGTTTCAAAATTATTAATCAATAAGATTGTTTCACATATTAAATCCAATGATCAATAATTATTTAGTATCTATATTTTATTAAAAATAATAAAATCAAATCATAATATCTATAAAGTTGGACACTACCAAAAAAAAATATCTATAAAGTTGGATTTGAGTAGTTATTACTCTACAAGATTGTTCATATGTTAAATCCAATGATCAAAATTATTCCATATTTATATTTTATGATAAAAAAGATAAAATCAAATCCTAAAATTTATAAAGTTTGGTTTCCAAAGTTACTAATTAACATAATTATTTTACGTATCAAATTATAGTTTAAAATAAATTAATAAAGATTATAGGATAAAGAAAGTATTAATTTTAATTTTAACCAAAACAATTCTCATAAAATAAAGTAAAAATTTTGATTTAGTGTATGTTATTATCAATGGAATAATTTAAAATAAATTTCAAAATCAAAAGAAATTACAATCATTTATTAGTTTTAACTAAGATATGTAATTTTAACTTATAATATTTTTTGAAAAAATATATAATTTCAAGAAATATGGTTTTAAATATTATACATATTAAATTTTTTGATTAAAAGAACTCATGCATTGCACTGATCTATATCTAGTAATGTATATTCTAAAATTCGTACCGCATGTAAAAAAATTTTTCTTTAAAGTGAATAGTATTTTCTGGGGGGTATTCTTGTCATAATGGACAAATCTATAAAAAAATGATTTCTTTTTTCGAATGACCCCTATTAAATATCTATAAAAACTCAAAATACAATAATAGCTCTTTTAAAAAAAAATTTCTTGAGACAGACTAATGGAGGCGACGATAGGGAAGTTTGTCGGTTCCGTCTCTGACTTCTTCTCCGGCGCTACCTCTGGCTCCGCCGATGAGTTCCCCTTGTGCGATTCTGACATCATCTCCGTAAGTTTTATATTTCACCTTATGTTCCTCATATTGACCGCATAGGAGGAACTTTAAATTACGAGTTTATAATTGATTGATGCCTCTTTCATCTTCTTCGGTTTTAGGATTTTCTTTCATTGTTTTTTCCGCGTAAAGAGATTTTATGTGTGTCGCCTGAATTGACATGCATACATAAATCTTAAGGCGTTGAAATTATTCTCAGGGATGTGAGAAAGAACTTACAGAGGCTCAGAAAGCTCAAGACGAAGGACTTAAGAAGCAATGCATCATGCGTCTATCATGGGCTCTTGTTCATTCTAAGATACCCGGAGATATACAGCGTGGGATTGCAATGCTTGAAGGTACAATTTACATTTTGATTTTCATTTACCGGTGTCAAAATTACATCTATGGAATCTCAGCTACCTAATATAATTTCAAGGTGTGATGCTTTTTCATCAATATTACTGGTTTTATCACAGCAAAGTGTTTCGCGTTGTTTTGCAGCTTCGGTGGTTAATGATACAAGTGCAATGAAACTAAGGGAGAAGCTATATCTCCTTGCTGTTGGGTACTTTCGAAGCGGTGACTATTCCAAAAGCCGGGACTCTATAGAACGGTGTTTAGAGGTTTGATCATCGGATTCATGCTTAGCCCAGTATATCTTATTGTTGATGTATTAATCATCAATTCGCTCTTTTTTCTTTCTACGGTTTAGGTTGAACCGGATTCAGGACAGGCTCAGACACTGAAAAAGGCTATAGAGGACCGTATCGTGAAAGGTAATCACATGGTACTTGTGCCGTTTTGTCTTTCTCTTCCATTAAAATCTTCATCTGCTTTCTCTTATCTCTCTTTTGTTTTTCGAAAGCAGATGGTGTTATCGGTGTCGGAATTGCGGTTACTGCTGTAGGGCTTGTTGCTGGTATTGCTGCAGCCTTAGTACGCAGATGTTGATGATGAGGAAAGAACCCATACATATGCATATTACACTAATTTCAGTGAGTTTATTGTGATTCTCTATGTTCTTTAGAGAATATCTTTATCAAGAAAGATTATGTAATTCCTGTTTTATTATGAAGAGCTAAACAACATAACTGATTGAGAAAACATCAAATATAAACTTTATTTTTACTGCAGCGTCAAATTTATTATTAATCCATACTAGAAATTAGAAGAAATGCTTGTTTTAATGTTTTAGTTTGGGGCTGAACTCTAAATTCCATCATGTCCTAGCAAGGCTACAAGAAAAGCCTTGTAGTCCCCTGATGTCTCTTTTGCTATGGCTTGATCAAGACTCACATTGTTCCTCTTGAGATACAGCTCAGTGATCTTCTTCAGGTCCTTTTCTGCTTGTGTGACAATCACACGACTCAGAGCATCTTCATCAGTCCCTGTGGTATTGATTGCATTACGCAAAACCTAGGTTCATAAGAGATAAGACATAGAATGCTAGTTAGTCGTATTGGAATGAGTTCTTGAAAACTGTTGTTACATCATACCTTTGCATAATACCGGTTAGGATTTTTGATGCACCTGATGGCTGCACGTAGTGCACTCAGATACTCAGTTGTAGGGTAATTGGAGAGATCCTGGTCATAATATGTTTCATTACAGATATGAAATTTTCATGAAGAAAAACTGGTATGATTGCATGATTCCAAAAGTCTTTTCCCATAGAATTTTCTGTCCCAGATTATTTTATTAATTATAATAAGATGTCCCTTTTTTGTTGGTATACCTTGGTGATTGATCTGCCATAGATATCCTTGTAGCGGTTGAGGATTGCGCTAAGCTGCATGGTGCTCCTTGTACTTAATACCCTGATCGTTTCTTCATGACCAACAGCCTTACCGAGGATTTCATCATGAAGAATTTCAGCTTCTGACTGCACCAGCACCTCATCAATCTCCTCTCCATCATATTTGTAAGCAGACGCCATTGCAACCAAGAGCTGTATCAAAAATGCAAGCGTTTAATCAGGACCAGTCAAAACAAGAAGAAAACATTTGAAAAATAAGTTTACTAACTCTCCTCATGTCGCCATTAGTATGAGTGGCCAGGTCTTCCTCAAGAGAATGCTTGTAAAGGCGACGGTAAGCACGTCTGGCAGCTAATAGGTCTTCAGGGGATCTCATGCATGCAATTTCAACAAGGACCTTGTAGTCAGGAAAAGGCTCTTGGAGAGCCAAGTTGGCCAAGAGAGCATCTCTCTCTGGAGGATCCAAGACCCACAAGCAAATAGCTCTCTGCAGGTAACAGAATGTACTCTGAAAATTATTTCTTGTGGATTATTGAAATAGAGTAGAGCATATTGATATACAATCTAGACCTCAAAATCGCCAGAGAGCTCAGATTTGAGCTGGTGAATGAGATCCTCATGGTATATCTCCTGGTATGCTTGTCTTATGAGCTTCCTCTGGAACAAATTCCGGTGTCCTATAATCGAGATGATTGTCTTTTCGTCGGTTCCCCATCCTACATCCCAAGTAAAAGAAATAAGATGAATGAAGGAAATAAAAAGGAACTTGAATCACATAATTTTTCTTAACAGGGGTCTATAGAAAAGCAGAACCTTGACAAGCCTTCTTGATGTTTTCAGCATCTTCGACAGGGGAGAAATGTGAAGGAGAAACAATGGTGGCCATTCGTTTTCTGTTTCTGTGTAAGATATCTTTTGGCTTAGATCGATCACTTTTGGATATTGCTTCCACTGCTTTGAGTTCTCTTCATTTATAAGAGTTGGTAATGAAGTTACAAATGCTATGAAACCATAAATAGTTCAAAAGGCTCATTGATTGCTTACGCTATGTAAAATTGAGACGCTTTCTATTAATGCCACCCGTTTATGTATGACTTTGCTGTTATTTTTTCCATGAGAAACATTTTGGATCCCAAATGTGAGAATCCAAATCAAACCAAGCCGATCTGAAAATGAGATACTTCTCATCAATCAACCTCTACTAAAGAAGAAAAAATGATCAGTGTTATGAAAAAAAAAAAAAACACCGAAGAAGTCATGACTCATGAGGTCTATGCAGACGACGGTCATCTAACGGGTTTTTTTGATGAGTTTTTAGCTTTGACCGGCCGGTTAAAACAGAAAAAAAAAAAAAACTCGTAGGAAAAAAAAATCAAATTAACTTAACAGCTCATTCGAAGCTCGAAGATGTGAAAATAAATCCCCAACTCCGCCATAATAGACCATCTCTTTTTCTCCGTCTTTCTCTCCCTGCAGTTCCCGGATTTCGCCGGCTAGATCTCTCCGTTCGCCGCCGGTAAGTTTCTCCATGTTATATGTTTTTTTTCGTGTGTCGTTCTTCGCGTGATTGGTCATCCTATAGGCTCTGAATTGGCTGCATTCGGCGGAGATTTTAGTGATTACCGGTGATTACAGAACTGAGAGGATGTATGCTACTATAAATTTGCTTCAAACCTCATTGAAAAGTCTAGAATCATATACATCTACGTTCTCTTCCCGTATTTATTGAATGTTCATATGATTTGTCAGACTTGATTCTTCATTTCTTTGATTTTTTCTTTTCAATTAACAGATGACAGAAGGGATTAGAACAAGAGGACCAAGATCATCCTCTGCTAATTCTGTTCCTCTGATTCTGGACATTGAAGACTTCAAGGTAAGGACACAGCATGTGGGTGCTTATGTTTTTACTTTTAAATATTAGTGATTTTGATTTTGTGGTCAATCGCAGGGTGACTTTTCATTTGATGCATTATTTGGGAACCTTGTAAACGACCTCTTGCCGTCTTTCTTAGAAGAAGAAGCACATTCCGGTGATGGCCACGGCAACATTGCTGGAGTTGATGGTTTGGCAAATGGGCATTTACGTGGCCAAACTGATGCATCCACGTTGTCTTCTGCTCCTTTTTTCCCTGAAGTAGATGGTCTCTTGTCTCTGTTCAAAGATGCTTGCAAGGAGTTAGTTGATCTTCGAAAGCAGGTTAGTGTCTTGGGTTAGCTTCAATCCCTTCGTTTCGTTTTTCTATCATTTTGTTATCTAATGTTTTCGTTTAATATGTTGGAAGGTTGACGGAAGACTCAACACACTAAAGAAGGAAGTTTCAACCCAAGATGCCAAACACCGCAAGACATTGACTGAGGTTGGCAGGCCAATTCCTGTGCTTTGATTAAACTTCTTGGATACATGGATCACTGCCTGATTAATAACTGACACCCCGATTATTTCTTCAAATGGTAATTGAATTCTATATAGATAGAGAAGGGTGTGGACGGTCTGTTTGAGAGCTTTGCAAGGTTGGATGGTCGTATTTCAAGCGTTGGACAGACTGCTGCAAAAATAGGAGATCATTTGCAGGTAATGCCTATAGCCAACTATTCGGTGATCTATAAATATTAACCCATGTGTCCTTTGTCAGAGTGCTGATGCTCAGCGGGAAACTGCTAGCCAAACTATAGACCTTATAAAGGTAAGAGCGCATCTATGTTGGAAGGTTGATTGCTAATTTTGTTTGAAGAGTTGTTAAATTGATGCTTGTTCAACAAATGCAGTACCTAATGGAGTTCAACGGTAGCCCAGGCGATCTTATGGAGCTTTCCGCTTTGTTTTCTGATGATAGCCGCGTAGCTGAGGCTGCTTCTATTGCTCAGAAATTACGTAAGTTATGATGGCTATATGGTACTTATAATGCGTCTAGAGTGCCTTCTTTATATCTAATTAACAATTAAGATATCTATTCGCTTGCTTCGAGACCAATTGAAAAGGTTTACAAATTAGGCTGCAATTTAAACACATGCTCTCCTTTTCAATATCAGGATCCTTTGCTGAAGAAGACATTGGAAGGCAAGGTGCAGGTACAGCTGCAGGAAATGCAACCCCTGGACGAGGACTGGAAGTTGCAGTTGCTAATCTTCAGGATTACTGTAATGGTAAACTAGTACTTCTACACTCTGTTTTCTGTATATTTACTGAAGAGGATATTATTTTATGTTCAACTCTGTCTTTGTGACATTTGAGTACCACGTTGTAGAATTGGAGAACAGGCTTTTATCTCGTTTTGATGCTGCGTCACAACGGAGAGATTTATCCACCATGTCGGAATGTGCTAAGATTTTGTCACAGGTGAATACTTTTATTTTGCAGCATGTACCTTTGCAATTCAGTAGGAAAACCTCTTCCTTAATCTTAGATTCCAAAAGAGGGCCTTTGTTACATAGCTAGTGGTTTAAAAGTGGTCAACTCTAGATTAGGTTGTCACATAAAAAATGGATGACTAAATAAACTCTTGTATACGTTTCTTGGTGCTCAGTTTTTCTTCTTGATATTCAGTTTAACAGGGGTACGAGTGCTATGCAACATTATGTGGCAACGCGTCCTATGTTTATTGATGTGGAAGTCATGAATTCAGACATAAGGTTGGTGCTTGGTGACCATGGTTCTCAGCCTAGCCCTACTAATGTTGCCCGTGGACTTTCTGCTTTATACAAGGAAATTACAGGTCTGAAGGGTTGTGGTTGATCTGGATGCACTACTTAATTCATTCCTTTATGCTGATTTATATCTTTTGTTATTTCTCATGTGTAGACACTGTACGCAAAGAAGCAGCAACCATTACAGCTGTTTTCCCCGCTCCAAATGAAGTTATGGCAATCTTAGTTCAGGTAATTGGCACCGATAATTTGGACACTGTAGCGCTAACCCGGCATATGGATAACCTATAGCAACTCGTCTTGTATATCTTGCAGAGAGTTCTAGAGCAACGCGTCACAGGTATTCTTGACAAAATTTTAGCGAAGCCCTCTCTTATGAGTCCACCACCTGTGCAAGAAGGCGGATTGTTACTAGTGTGTAGAAACATCCTTATCTCTTTTCTTTTCTTTTCTATCGTCCTGGTAGAAATGGGTAAAGAAAGTTGACAACTGATTTTTGTCTTTAGTACCTTAGAATGTTAGCTGTTGCATATGAGAGAACACAAGAACTTGCTAAGGACCTCCGTGCTGTTGGATGTGGTGACCTGGATGTTGAAGGTCATTTGCTTTTTCTCTTGTGATTCTAAGCTATAGAAGAGGTTTTTCGTCATGCAAACTTTTGTTGGTGATGACCATGTTTTCCTTTGACGGTGCAGATTTGACGGAGTCATTGTTTTCCTCGCACAAGGATGAATACCCTGAGCATGAGCAGGCCTCCTTAAAACAACTATATCAAGCAAAGGTTTAATATTTCATTTTCTAGTTGAGGTTAGTTGTTATTTTGCTGGTGTGAAGTGCTTAAATATGAGTGTTGTCTACAGATGGAAGAATTACGTGCTGAGAGTCAACAAGTTTCGGAGTCATCTGGGACAATTGGACGCTCAAGGGGTGCTTCAATATCATCTTCTCAGCAGCAGATATCAGTTACTGTTGTGACAGAGTTTGTTCGATGGAATGAAGAAGCAATAACCAGAGGCACACTATTTTCATCTCAGGTGACTAACTTAGAATTTTATAAGAAAATTTTCCAAAATAAGTTACTTGCTGTGCATTTGGGAAAAAAGGTTCGAATAGGATTTTTACGATGAAATGATATACAATATCAATTTCGCAGAAATATCCGACAGTAAGTAAGCTGTAATATCTGGGATTGTATTTCTTATCTATATTATTTGTTCTTTGTGCAGCCAGCCACACTTGCTGCCAACGTTAAATCCATCTTTACTTGCCTGCTAGACCAGGTATGCTGTTCATAAGATTCTAGAATCATTCATATTCATTGTGCTGAAGCAATGCTGAGTTCTCGCAGGTGAGCATATATATAACTGAGGGACTTGAACGGGCAAGGGATAGCCTGTCTGAAGCTGCAGCTTTGAGAGAGAGATTTGTTTTGGGCACAAGCGTTAGCAGAAGAGTGGCTGCTGCAGCTGCATCTGCTGTAATTACTTCTCTTTTTTTTCTTTCCCACTATTTGAAATGCTTATTATTTCCATTTTTATGCGAAGTTACTTATATTTTATTTGAATGTTTCTCAGGCAGAAGCTGCTGCTGCGGCTGGTGAAAGTAGCTTTAAATCATTCATGGTTGCAGTGCAACGTTGCGGTAGCAGTGTTGCTATAGTTCAGCAGGTTTGTTGGCCACTTTAATGGTTATCAGTTTTCAATTTTGTTCATATGAGAAGTCTTCTGGTACTCAAGCTTTGAAATACTCAAATAGATTGATCTGTTACTATGGAAATTCTGTAATTTGACTCCTATTCCAATCTTAAATTTTCCCTTCCAGTATTTTGCAAATTCTATATCTCGGCTTCTCCTACCAGTGGATGGTGCTCATGCTGCTTCATGTGAAGAAATGTCAACTGCTCTGTCCAAAGCAGAGGCAGCTGCTTATAAAGGACTTCAGCAGTGCATTGAAACTGTGATGGCTGAGGTCAGTTGCTTTTTTTGTATTCTACTACCAGAGGCAGGATGTTCAAAGCAGAACAGGTTCATATGTCATGCTTATCAGTCTCTTTCGACTCTACCTAAAGACTCTCATATATTGCCTTTTACAGGTTGATAGGCTACTTTCATCTGAGCAGAAGTCTACCGACTATAAATCACCTGATGATGGAATTGCTCCTGACCACCGCCCAACAAATGCCTGCATAAGGTTGGTCTAGCTGAGACTCTACCTTCCACTAATTGGTTGAAGGCTTCACCTTTTTAGTTTTTTTTTCGTTTGATAAACCAGAAGTGCTTGTTTCTAGTACTTTGTAGCTTTTGGAAACCATTTTACAGTATCTGCTCTTCTTTTTTTACCTGCTTTTTATAAAGAGCCTGTTACTTAGATCTTTAATACCACGCTCTTCTGTAGGGTGGTGGCTTATCTTTCCCGGGTACTTGAGTCAGCTTTCACTGCCTTGGAAGGTCTTAATAAGCAAGCTTTCTTGACTGAACTGGTATGATTCATTAATGTATATCACCAAAGATCTCATTAGGCCTTTTGGTTACTAGTTTATATGTTCTATATGCTTATCCTCCCTGACCTTTGCGTTTTCCAATGACGGACTCTAGAAAGAAAAAAAGTAGTATGAATTTAAGTTCCTTGCGATTCCATATAATGCTAGCTTGTCGCGATAGTTGGCAGTCCAGCAGTATATCTTGTTTTCGACCACTGTTGTAGCTTCAAATTAATAGTCAGAAAGGATAATATATTTTCTGGATCATATGAATGATGTTTTATATCGAAGAAGGATGAGGATTTGAATTAAATTTTCTTTATTACTTTCAGGGAAATAGGTTAGAGAAACTACTACTAACTCACTGGCAGAAATTCACTTTCAATCCCAGGTATGATCTCTGCTCTCTCTTTTCCTTACTAATATCAGATGTGCAAAATAACTGCAAAATCAGATTCAGGACCCTAATAACGAAACATAGACAACCATGCAAAATTTGCTTTCTGTAATTTTTTTTCACTCGGACCTGACGTGAGTGCAATGTTTGACGTAGTCGCTCTAGTTAGTGTAAATATTTTTTCGGATCAAATCAAACTCTTGACGTAAGCAAATAAATGGTCGATTGCAAAATTAGGTCTGTGTGAATAAACTTTGGTTCTGTTTTATGATTACTAACACTTGGTGACAGTGGAGGATTGCGGCTGAAGCGTGACTTAAACGAGTATGGAGAGTTTGTTCGTGGCTTTGGTGCTCCATCTGTGGATGAGAAATTTGAGCTTCTGGGAATGTAATAATATACTTGGGCCTGCCATGTTATTGATTCTTTGATTGTCACTTCACTTCCTCTTCTTATGGTGATAACTTGTATCCTTTCTGTGACTGCAGAATGGCAAATGTTTTCATCGTTGCTCCAGAAAGTTTGTCGACTTTGTTCGAAGGTAGTCCAAGCATTCGCAAAGACGCCCAAAGGTAAGAGACTAGGATTATTAAGAAGATAACACAAGCAAAATTGAAAACTGAGAGAATAGAAAAAGGAATGTGAAATGCTTAAATGTAAATGTCTGTGCAGGTTTATTCAACTACGGGAGGACTATAAGAGTGCTAAGCTCGCAACAAAACTCAGCTCCTTGTGGCCAAGCTTGAGTTGATCTAAATGCTTTCTTACGACACTTGAACCAGTCAGTGCCAGTTGCATTATCTTGTGTATATATACACTCTTAATCATTCTATGCCATACACTCGGTATCTTCTCCTAATTCTGAATCCTTTATTGTTCCTGTCTTTTATCCATTTTGAAATTTCACTTTTGTTTTACGTTATATGTGTGTGTGTTTTTTTTCTCAAAAGCTTTCATTGAATTGGAAACTTAACTCTCGTAGAGAGGATTACAAAAGCCTCAACAAAGGTTGAGAATTGGTTCCACAAACGATTGAGAAAGTTCATAAAGCCTTATTTAACATCACATTACAGAACATAAAATAAACGATAAACAACTAGGGGCTTTGAGTTTGAAAGTTTCTTTTCAGACTCTTGGTTCCTTTTGCTTAATTCAATCCGCTTCCTTGAGTCTTACGTCGCTTCAGGGGTCTTTCCTCCACTGTACCTGCAGAGTAGTAGGGTCGATTATTCTTATCCTCATCTTGGGGAATTATTAGAGTGTTGACATCAGACATGAATATGTCATTGGAGTTGAGAACATCTTTCACTGTTATTTCCACATCCATTTCCGAATTGTAGTCTTTGATTGTATTCCCAAATTCCGCATCCAAAGGAGGATTCATAAGAGAAGTGGAGATAGAAAAATCCTCTTTGAGTGAAGCAGATTTTGGATCTTCTTCTGAGTGTGTTGGGGTCGGAGTGAGTAGATAATCTTCTGGTTTTGGGGTGTAATAACAAAAGCATGTATTGTGGATGATCCGTTGGCATTTGTAGCAGAATTTAGAAACCCATTCATAGAAGAATTCAGNGAAACCCATTCATAGAAGAATTCAGCCTGAAAAACATCACCGCTTTCGCATTCCACAATTTGAAATTGCTTCAGTCTTTTGTCAATCTCATACTTAATCCTCACACGGATCATGAACGGAGTAGACGT
>OVBA01008938.1:0-11526 GCA_900406435.1 Lepidium aucheri | reverse complement strand
GACACTTAACTCTATCATAAAGACAGTTAACTCTATCATACAGTCGAAGTCAAAGACGAAGACGAAGACGAAGACGGAGACGAAGACAAAGACGAAGACGAAGATGAAGTCGAAGTCGAAGAAGACAAAGACGAAGACGAAGTCGAAGAAGACGAAGACAAACACGAAGTCGAAGAAGACGAAGACGAAGACGAAGTCGAAAAAGAAGAAGACGAAGACGAAGAACAAGATACGAAAGAGAAGACAAAGACGAAGAAGAAGAAGACGAAGAGAAGAAGACGAAGAGAAGAAGACGAAGAGAAGAAGAAGGCGACGGAGAAGAAGAAGAAGAAGAAGAAGAACGAAAGAGAAGATGAAGAATAAGAAAAAAAAACCCAAGAAGAAGAAGAAACGTCTTCTTCTTCGCTTTTTTTTTTTAATTCGAGGGTGCAATAGTAATTGCACCCTCTGTTTCAATTTTTTTTTTAAAACTATTTTTGTCATTAATGTAAAATAGTGTGTTATTTGAGTAATTTTTGTCATTAATCATTTTGCCATTGTAGATAATATTTAAGCTCATGCACGATATATGTACAAAAATTAAGTTGTAAAATTCTGAAAGACTTTTAATTCTTCTAGTCTTTGCCTTTTTACAATCAGGAAACTGCTTCAATTTCTTCTTCGCATATTTGTTTTCCTGTCATACAAAAAACAAAAAAAATTAGTTTATGCTAATGAAAGACATAGGAAACCATAATAAAAACCCAGAATTTGAAAGAGAATGGTATTGAAGAGTGACCTTCTTTGGTCCAACAAGCAAATATGATCCATCGAACACAAGTAGGCCTGTGTTGTGAGTCGGTGACGTTACACATCGCTCCATGATTGGTGACGGTGATGACGCGAATGTATTGAGAGATAGAATAGGAAATATACATTGTTATGTTTTTAACCTAGTTGGTCTTGTGTACATCTTGTATAAATACTCTAACCTATTTAATGAATAAAGAAGCCGTTCAGTACCTAATTCTACATGGTATCAGAGCTAACCTAATTCTCCAAGAAAAAAATGTTTCGATTGTGTGTAAAACACCATGGCCTTCGACGATGTAGTTGGTGGTGGGACGGTTGTGCCCGTTGTAGCGACAGTGTCGCCTTACACTTTGTCGAGCTCGGATAATCTAGGAGCTCTCATCTCTCCAATCAAGTTGACTAGAGACAATTACAATGAATGTTCTGTTGAGATGTTGAATGCCTTGCAGGCAAAGAGAAAATTAGGGTTCATCAATGGTTCTCTCACTAAGCCAGCGATGGATCATCCTGATAATGAGAACTGGCAAACTGTCAATTCAATGGTGGTAGGTTGGATTCGAGCAGCCATCGAACCAAAGGTGAAATCTACCATCGCTTTCATATATGAGGCTCATCAGTTATGGACATATTTGAAGGAGCGATTCTCAGTGAGTAATATTGTACGTGTTAATCAGATCAAGTCTCAACTTGCATCGTGTCGTCAGAATGGTTCTCCGGTGCTGGAGTATTATGGGCATTTGTGTTCCCTGTGGGAATAGCTACAGTTGTATCTATCATTACCAAATTGTACTTGTGGTGCATCGAAGCAAATATCGAAGGAAAAAGAGGAAGAAAAGCTTCATCAGTTTGTCATGGCATTGGATGATGCTAGGTTTGGATCTGTGTCTGCAACGATATTGGGATTGGACCCGTTGCCATCACTCAGTGAAGCCTATTCACGTGTGGTTCTTGAGGAGCAGCGAGTCATGTCTTCACTGGATCATGATCAGCAAAGTGTGCTTGGGTTCTTTGCTCGTTCTTGTGGTGATTCTAGTACAGCAAGTGCCACAGACACAACAGTTCTCAAGAAGTCTAGCATGGTGTGTTCGCATTGTGGCTGAAGTGGTCATGAGAAAGCAGGATGTTGGCAAATTGTAGGGTTTCCTGAATGGTGGACAGAGAGGAATACAAATGATCATGGTAAAGGTGATGGTTGTGGACGAGGTCGTGGATCTGGACGTGACAAAGTACAGTTGGTCACTACTCATGCTCCTCATGCCACGAGTTCCAACTCCTCATCGTTTCTAGAACTAACTCCTGATCAGTGGCAACAGCTGCAACAACTCCTTGTTGAAAAGACTAGATTTACCAGTCCAGACAATCTGTCCGGTAAGCAGAGTCTAGGTGATGTGATTGTTGATACAGAGGCTTCACATCACATGACTAGGAATCTCTCTTACTTACACGATCTGTGATCTATATCTCCGGGTGCTATAGGTTTTGCTGATGGTAGCAAAATGTTTGCTGTTAATTCTGGAACATTTCGATTGTCTGATGCTTTATCATTGGCTAATATGTTATATGTGCCTTCTCTTAATTGCACATTGGTTTCGGTTTCTAAGTTGTTGAAGCAGACATCGTGTGTGGCTATGTTTACTGATGCCCTTTGTGTTTTGCAGGACCGTTTCACGAAGATGCTGATTGGAGCCGGTGAAAAATGTGATGGAGTATACTACTTTACACATACTGCCGCCAAGTTAAAATCAGTTTCTCATGTGATTGATCATGTTGTCTGGCATCAGCGATTTGGACATGCTTCTTATTCAGTTCTCTCTACTTTGTCATTGTTTTCGAGTTAGCTTTAGTGCCTTCTCAGTCTTGTGACATTTGTTTACATGCAAAACAAACAAGAGATGTATTTCCTGAAAGTATTAATAAAGCAAGTGAACCTTTTTCTTTGATACATTGTGATGTATGGGGTCCATATCGTGTACCAAGCTCTTGTGGAGCTGTGTAGTTTCTAACTATTTTGGATGAGCATTCTTGTGCAGTATGGACACACCTTTTGTTGGCAAAATCGGAAGTGAAAAAGGTTTTGCAACAATTTGTCTTGTATGCCGAAAAACAATTTGGTAAAAGTGTGAAGGTGGTTCGGAGTGATAATGGGTAAGAATTCATGTGTCTTAGCTCCTATTTTTGTGAGCATGGGATAGTTCACAAGACTTCTTGTGTGTATACACCACAACAGAATGGACGAGTAAAGAGGAAACATCGTCATACTCTAAATGTGGCGAGAGCTTTGTTGTTTCAAGCATCGTTACCTATTAAGTTTTGGGGAGAGACGATTTTGACTGCAACATATTTGATCAACCAGACACCTTCGTCCATTCATCAAGGTCGGTCTCCATATGAGGTTCTTCATGGAGTTGAACCCGACTACTCTCGCCTGCAGTTTTTGGGTATGAATGCTATGTTCATCGTGTCTCCAGAGATAGAGATAGTTTGGTGAACGCAGATGCCAATGTATCTTTGTTGGCTATCCTTTTGGTCAAAAGGGCTGAAAGGTATATGATATGTCAATTGATGAGTTTTTGGTTTCAAGAGATGGGGTTTTTAGAGAGGGTGTGTTTTCCTATGCACGTGTGTGCAATGATAGTTCCTGTGTTGAAAATGCGGGTTTGAATGTTGATTGGTCTTGTGATGACGATGCAACTAGTGTGCGTGTGAACACTTTGGATGAAAGGGGGAGTTCGTCTCTTGAGATGGACGTTGTCACTTTTCCAGCGATTCCTGAAGTACACAGTGAGACATAGGTGGTTTCTCCTGTGAGTGAGACAGATACAAACTGTGAGATTACTCCACTGCAAGTTGATGAGAGTCAACAATGTACTGTATCGCCTTCTACAGATTCACAAGTAGTGTCTCCTACGAATGCACATGTACACCACGACGCAATAAACGAGTATCTCAACCTTCAGTCAAGCTCAAAGATTATTTCCAGTACAATGTTATGTGTAAAGTAGATACTCTTGATTCTCACTCGTCTCCATAAACATCTTCAACGATCCAAGGTATGTCTCTCTATCCTCTCACAGACTTCATTACTGATGAAAATTTTTCTGACAGTCATAAGGCATACCTGGCGGTGATCTCTGACAATGTCGAGCCCATACACTTTGGTGAAACTATTAAGATAAACGTGGGGAACGATGCTATGAAAAGGAGGTTGTTGCTCTTGAAGATCAACACACTTGGGAGATTTGTGATCTTCCAGATGGGCGTATGGCACTGGGTTCTCAGTGGGTTTATAAGACAAAGTCAAATGCTGATGGTACTGTGGAGAGATACAAGGCACGTTTAGTGGTGATGGGCAATGATCAGATTGAAGAACAAGACTATTCAGAAACGTTTGCTCCTATTCTCAAAATGACTATTGTTCGCTCGTTACTTAAGCTAGTAGCAGCTCGTGGCTGGGAAGTGTATCAAATGGACGTTAACAATGCATTCTTACATGGTGATCTCGATGAGGAAGGGTACATGAAATTGCCTCCTGGTTTTTGACACACTCATCCGAATAAGGTATGTCGTCTACAAAAATCTCTCTATGGACTAAAGCAAGCTCCTTGTTGTTGGTTCAAGAAGTTGTCTGATGCTTTGCTCTAGTTTGGCTTCACACAATCTTATGATGATTACTCGTTTTTCTCTTACACGAAAGAAGGGAAGGAGATTTGAGTTCTAGTGTATGTTGATGTTTTGTTGATTTGTGGTAATGATGAATATTTTTTGCAACAGTTCAAGGATTATCTGAGCAAATGTTTCTCAATGAAAGATCTAGGAAAGTTGAAGTAAGTAGAGGGGTAGATGGTATCTACTTGTCTCAGAGGAAATATGCTTTAGATATCATTGCAGATAGTGGTCTTTTGGGGTCTAAACCAGCAGTGACGCCTTTGGAACAGAATCATAAGTTGGCTTTGGATGATGGTCCTCTTCTAAGTGATCCCACGAAGTATAGACGTTTGGTTGGACGATTGATATACCTTTTGAGTACTCGGCCAGACATCTGTTATTCGGTTCATGTGCTTTCTCAATTTATGCAGACACCTCGTGAAGGTCATTGGGAGGCCGCTTTGATAGTTGCTTGTTATTTGAAGAGTTCACCGAGCGCGGGTATTCTTCTCAAAAGTGATACAGACTTGTCTCTTACAGTTTACTGCGACTCTGACTAGGCTTCTTGTCCTTTGACACGTCGTTCTTTTAGTGCTTATGTCGTCATGCTAGGAGGTTCACCAGTCTGTTGGAAGACTAAGAAACAAGATACAGTCTCTCACTCTTCTGCTGAAGCCGAATACAGGTCGATGGTAGTAGCCTTGAGAGAGATTAAGTGGTTTCGCAAAATTCTGTGAGAATTGGGTATTGAGCAAGCTGCACTGGTCAAATTGTTTTGTGATAGCAAGGCTGCCATTCATATTGCTAGTAATCATGTCTTCCATGAGCGAACTAAGCACATTGAGTCTGATTTTCATGTTGTTCGCGATGCTGTTCGTGATGGTATCATCTCCTTACATCATGTGCGTACGAATCAACAGCTTGCAGACATCATGACTAAGGCGTTGGGTCGGGATCAGTTTCTCTTTCTAATGTCCAAGTTGGACATTTAAGATCTTCATGCTCCAACGTGAGGGAGAGTATTGAGGGATAGAATAAGAAATATACATTGTTATGTTTTTAATCTAGTTGGTCTTGTGTACATCTTGTATAATTACTCTAACCTATTCAATGAATAAAGGAAGTCGTTCAGTACCTAATTCTACAGAATATTGAGTGTAAAATCCCTTTTAGTTTTTAGACCTTCTTAATTTCAGAGTTTGTATATATGTTGCAAGTCTGTATGTATGAATTATCAAGAGATTGAACTGAAGTTATCAAAAATAAAAGGGCTGACGATCTAGAACCCCCTCAAAACTATCATATCGTGCTAGTTCCCTCAAAACTATTAGGCTCTTCAAATTTCCCCCTAGATGAAACTTTTAAAACCTATTTCTCCCTAATTAAATTATCGGTATGATTGATATGAACCAAGAGGAAACCTAAACCATACCATACCACCAGACCGTGAACCAATCTCACAACCCAACAAATCACCTAACCCGACCCGATTAGCTCAACCGCAATATCGTATCTCATTGCAGACCTAACTTGATATTCGCAATTTTGTTGCAGGTAATATGTGGATCGATTCTTTATTCCTTATATCAATATTTTCAATGTCTTTGAAGCCTAATACTTGCGATTTTATGATTTTTTGTTGAGTTTGCGATTATTGTTGGTTGTTTTCAAAATATAGGAGATCGAGAATGAGTAATGAGCAGGAAGTTTCAAATGAGAGTTCAGCAGCTTTGAGTAAAATCTTTGAGAGAAAAGATGGCTTGGTCGTTGAAGGTGGAAGGAGGATGAAGAAAGTGATGACCATTGATTTTGCTTTGGTTGCTATAATCATTTGTAGTGTGTGAGTAATTGTTACTCATAGTGTCTGTAATTGACTTATATGTTGTCATTTGCAGTGTCTGTAAAAGATTTAATGGTGTTAGAGTATCATTTGAAGGTGTCTGTAAAAGAGTTTATGTCACTGAAGCTTCTCTATTTTGATAACTTTGGTTCAATATATAAGATGCTTTTCACTAGAGAAGCTCTTAGAGTTTAGTTGATTCAATATATCATCTTCTTCGAATTGATTTATAATTTTCACAAACAGCTCGAGCTACTTTTCACGATGCATTGTTTATAGTTTATTCTTGATTTTGAAATGTTACAAAATATAAATGTTGGAGACTATAAATGTTGCAGGTTCTGCATCTTATTATTTTAAGGTACACAGTGTATTGTTTGTTATTTACAATATTGTAAAGGTCCTTGAATTGTGCAATTACAAAGCATGATACACATGGTGTAAAAGCCTATTGTTTCCATTAAAATCAAACACTAATACAGTCGATTGCTTCCCTTAAAAATCAGTTATAAAGTACCATTGCAGACCTAAACAACTCAGACATAAGCAGACTATGTCTCCACCACTTTGTCTTCGTCGTCTGCCTCTAGGTGTGCGCACATCGTGATAAATTTGTGGCTCATTAACAAACAGCTCGACAATAGGGTCCCATTCCAATTGATTTATATCTCAAACATCTTCTTCATTCACTTCCTCATAATGCCTGAAACTGTGACGTTCTCGAGTTGAATACTCAACAATAGACATCGCTGAGCATAGAACACAATAGAAGAGAAGATTTTTGGCTTTAATTTAATGTTTCGAACACCAGAAAAGAGAAGATTCAATGTCGCGATGAAACCAGAAACTTTCTCCTTTGTTGTTGCTTACAAATGGAAGCGAGGGTATACAAAAGGTTTCTGAAGAATTGAAATATCTAGGGTTTATCTATATGTACAGAGAAACGAGGATCTGTGAGAATATTTGGGAATTAGTTTGAAATAGAATTAAACCTTGGAGAGAATTAACGAACAATTTTGAGAGAACAAACTGATTTCGCAAACTTGAGTATGCAGATTGCATCTTTACATATTAAAGCTCCCGTACGTTTATGGAAAGAACCTTTATTTTGTATATTATTACAAGTTTTGCCACTAAGTTGAAGTGCAAAATTAGGAAAACGATCTAGGGTAGTTTTGTCTAAAAATTTCTCCGGTTAGTTTAAATATATCATTGAATTAAAATAAAAGAAACAAGTGCGAATAGAAGAAAAAATACTCCTCCACGTTCTACAGTTGATCACGTTCTTCTGTACCACTTTTTCCTCCACAATCTTCCTTTGTTCTTTATCTCTTCTCTCTGTTCTCTTTTGTATTTTTCTCTGCGTCGTGTGTACATATCCAGTTCAGTACGTTTACTTACAATTCAGAAGCATAATAAAAACATGGCTACCATTTCAAATGAAAAAAAAAGTGTGGTACCTTTCGCTGGTTCTTTGCAATTCAATTTATCAGAAAATTGAAGCCATTTAAAACAGCACGGACCGTGAAGACTAAGATTCTCCACTGTTGAAGACAATATTGCAAGAAAATGGTGATTCTATTGAGGTTATTCTTTGGAGATGAATCTGTAAGTACATAAAACTTTGATTAATCTACAATTGTAATTGAATATAAGTTTTTCGTAAAAGTACTACTAATGCGAGATATTTTCGTATATATGCTAGGGCTCCAAAATTGGAGGTGTTGTTAGAAAAGATTAGTTAAAATTTTTGCAAACATCTTGATAGTTGGACAGTGGAACATAATTAAGACTTTCATCATGAACAAAGATTATGGGCAGTACACAATATCAGACCTTCTATACAAAATCAGTTTCATTTACATGACCACAATTATGAATGCAACTAATGATTCATTCATTAGCCTTGCTAGATTAGATTTGATTATTTTCTTGTTGGTGATCTAAAAGCAAAGGTTTTAATTGGTAAGTTAGTAGTGCACCTAAGATAGACCTTTTTGGTTTGTCAAAACATTTATTTCAGAATGACAGAGATAATATTTGTTCCAATCTTCAATAACTGAATGTTGTTGTTTCAGACATTCTCGGGCAAGAAGTTATGATACCAAGGTTATAGTCTAGGTAAAAAGTGTTGATACCAAAGGATGTTTATATCACCATCACGTGCTACAACTTTTTTTTAATTAGGAGGAGATATTGAAAGTGTTTGAATAGATCAGACAACTTGACGAGCATATCACAGAAGACTGATCAGACATTAAATGTGAGATTCAAGATGTATATATTTCAAGTCAAAGACAATGAAGGAAAGAAGACTAAGTCAAGGTATGAGCTGGAACAAAAACTTGCTGATCAAGATGAAGTGAAGACAGAGAGCTGTTGACAAAGAAGAACAGATTGCTGTGAAGTAGAAATGGAAAGATGTCTTGAAAAGAGAATTTCTATTTCTGGGAAATTTAAAAATTCTAGGTTAAGGTGTACGACGACAGAGAGCTGTGACGAGAAACAACAGATCGCTGTTGAGCAAAAATGGAAACTTGACATATCTTGTGAGTTTCCATTTTAGAGAGATTTGGGGTGATTCTAGGGTTTGTTGCACGCCTAGTTGACGTGGCCGCCTAACACTTTAGAACCATTGGAGGAGAAAATTAAGTTAAGGTTCAAAGAGAAGAAAACTCTTGTGAGCTTTGGTTGAGTATTCATTTGTTTGTATTGGTGAGAATTGTAATAAATAGGTGTAAGACTTTTGTAGAAAAGTTTATATCAATAAAACAAAGTATGCGTTGGATCGGCGCGTTCCAATCAAATATTGTGTGTCTTGGTCTCTATACAATTTCAGATAATTCCCTCTCTCATGTTTCATTTGCAAGTACAGTTAACATAAGTCAAGAACAGACTCTGAAACATGTTAGGACTATATTTACTTAAGCATGTATTCTCCCCTGGTCAGTTTTACGTGGCAATGCTAGGGTGAATAAAAAATCAGGCTTGGAGATTTTGATCACATATAGGAAGGGAAAACCGGAAAGAAAAACAAGGATTGTGTTCAAACAGGTTTCCCAAAATGCTGTTATTTCTTTGTTTTTAAATTTGTATATTATATGGATTGTTATATGCTGGTACTGTTAAAAGCACCTCTGTATTTCAAATCTTTAATGAAATAGTTTGTTTCTATATTTATATACTAGGATTATATCTACGTTATAACGCGGAATTTGATTATTTTTCAAATTTCATTCATTTAGGTTGTTAGAACCGTGCTGATATTTTGGAATGTTATTTTTGAGATGTTGATTCAATTACTGTAACCCGAACCAAAATTGATCTACGTACAGAGGTGGTTTTATGTACTGATAAAAGGTTTTTTGAGTCCTTAAGATCAAATCATTGAGTATAGGGTAGGTAAATGGCTTTTGTCGAACCAATACTCAGAAGTTGCTTGTAAACAATCTATGTACTACTAGGCTTTAGTTCAAGCAACCTATCAATCTGTCACAAAGATAGGCCATGATATCAAATGAGTTAGCAATCTAGACAATAGGACAAAATAGACTAAAAGACAAAATAGAAACAGAATCTAAAAATTCAAAACAGAGAAATACATCAAAAACAGAGTATATAACAATTGCAATGGATCAAAATAAGGTTAAAAGCGTAGATCTAAAGGATAGGGAGGGTTTGATCGGAGGTAAACTCGGAGATCCAACCTCGCCGAGCTATATTGAGCGATCCCTAGAATGGGATGAGAGTAAATCAGCCCGTTCTCACGGCGAAGATCCCTAACCAAGTCTGTTGATCCATTACGGCGCTAGCAACGATCATACCAAATCAGAAGCTTAAAGTTCAGCCCAATACATCTAATAGCCGCCCCACATAGTAGATCTCTCCTTGGTGGATCAAACCATCACCCACATGGCACTTGGTCTCTGATTCCTTTGGCGCTAGCGTTAGGTCACGGCCCAAATCATATCTCTCTTGATCAGGGAGAGATCAGCATTAAGCCTAGCCATGTGAGAAGAGATCGGAGTTATCATTGTTCGCACGGTGAGTGAATTGGTGGATTCACCTCCGATCTCCCTATCCTCGAGATCCACAAGGATCTACTCGTACCTCATGGGTTGATAGCGGAGGATCAAGGGAGATCTAACTTGCATAAAGATGAAGAACATAAAAATAAAGAGCAGAAAGTAAAGATGAAGATCAAACTTAATTCATTCCATTAAAAGCATAAAAGTATCTTAAACAAGCATAAATGAAAGCAACAACAAAATAGAGAGAGTTTTTCAGCTAAACATCAGATGAAAATGATAAGAGAGTGATTAGAGGGTATTTATAAGGTCATTTGCGTAACCCTAATGGTCAAACCAACCTAAGTTGGTTAACCAGGAATCTTGTTCTCGGAGTCCTTGTGCGAGCTTGGGCACCGAGGAGTGGTTCTTGTCTTAGCCCTCAGGGTTTGAGGCTGAATGGATGGTCCGAGTGTGATAGATTGATATTCCCTTGCGGCAGATAGGTCAAGGCTGGTGACTGAGGCATCTTTTCTTGAGCGTTCCGAGTGGTCCTCGCCTTGCGATCCACGAGGTAGCGATCCGAGTTTGCACGACCTTTTCCTCCTAGCAGCTGATCCAATTGTCCTTAGCTCCATTTTTAGCTCTTTTTTGCTCATTTTCCTAGATAAAACTCCAAACTCCGAATGCAAATGAAAAAAGTGCAAAACTAACCTAAACGGACCTAAGTAATCATAAAATCTAGCTAAACGGATGAAAAACTACCTAAAAAAAGACTCTTAAACCATCAAAAACCACACACATTAGCTCCTCCAAACTTAGATCTTGCTTGGCCTCAAGCAAGTGCAATGATCTAAGGTGGAAAAGCTGCACACAAAAATGGGAACATCTTGTCTAACGAACAACTTGCTTAAGCTAACCCGTAATCAACATGTGGGCTCTATCATTTTGGAAACCGCAATGTAATCATCCTTAAACATAGCATACAACCTATGGATTCCTATCACCTAAGCTGGTCTCTAAAGGTACAAGTCTAATTCCTTATTTCTTTTTGGTGCGGTCTTCAAAAGAGACTAGAGATCAACAAGTACATGTTTCGACTTCTCTAGGCTTAACATGATCATTTTTCAACTTAAGTGGTTCCCTCTCAATAAAATTTTGGTGCCCGATTATTCATTCTTTCTTTTCTTTTTTTTCTTTTTTTTTCTTTTTATTGTGCCCTTTTGGCTTTTCCGAAGTTGG
>OVBA01008937.1:0-11527 GCA_900406435.1 Lepidium aucheri | reverse complement strand
AGATTAAGGATAGATACAACCTTCTAGGAAACCTTTGGCTCTGATACCACTCAGGCCGTATGCACCCAGCAAACTTGCAACACGCTCAATACCTTGTTTTTCTCAGATATACACAGATCGAAGTGCTTATCACCTGGATCATACAACAAGCAGCATCTACACTTCCTGGCATGTGAAATTGTAGAATCATGATTCCCCTTTTCTGTCACCACACCTTCCCCTTCCACAAACACAGAGATCCCTAAAACACAACAATCAACGCCACCACCAACTATCCTTGCCGCTACAACCGCATATACAACTTGTCTCACCACAACATTTGTTGTCACAGTCACCATTGGCCTGTGATCCCTCATCTAAGCTGATGCCAACTAAGTCTCCTGATGTGTGTGATTTTTGATGGTTTTAGAGTCTTATTTTAGGTTGTTTTGCATCCGTTTAGCTAGATTTTCCATGCACTTAGGTCCGTTTAGGTTAGTTTTGCACTTTTTGCATTTGTATTTGGAGTTTTGGAATTTATCTAGGTAAAGGAGCAAAAGGAGCAGAAAATGAGCTAAAAATGGAGCAAAGGATGATTGGATCAGCTGCTAGGCAAAAGAAGTCATGCAAACTCGGATTGCTGCCTCGCGGATCGCAGGCAAGGACTGCTCGGAACGCTCAGGAAGAGACGCTTCAGTCACCAGCCTCAACCTATCTGCTGCGAGGAGAAGCAAATCCATTACACTCAGACTATTCACTCGGCCTCAACTCTCGATGGCAAAGATCAGAACCACTCCTCGGTGCCCAAGCTTGCACAAGGACTTCGAGGGCAAGATTTCTAGTTGACCGACTTAGGTCGGTTTGACCATTAGGGTTATGCAAATGACCCTATAAATACCCTTTAATCACTATCTTATCATTTTATTTGTTGTTTTAGCCAAAAAAGCTCTCTCTATTTTTGTTGTTGCTTTTATTTATGCTTTGACTAAGGTACTTTGATGTTGATGCTTTGATTTGAATGAAATTATTTTAGTTTGATCTTCATCTTTACTTTCTGCTCTTTATTTTATTGTTGTTTATGTTTATGCTAATGAGATCTCCTCTGATCCTCCACTCTCAAACCATGAGAAGTGAGTACATCCTTGTGGATCTCGAGGATAAGGAGATCGGAGGTGAAACCACCGATCCACTCGCCTTGCGAAAAATAATCTGATCTGATCTCTTCTCACATGGCCGAGCTTAAGGCCGATCTCTCCCTGATCAAGAGAGATCTGATTTGGGCCAAAACCTAAAGCTAGCCCTAAGGGAATCGGAGATCGAGTGCCATGTGAGTGATGGTTTGATCCCCCGAAGAGAGATCTAGTATTGTGGATCGGCTATTAGATGTATTGGGCTGAGCTTTAAACTTCTGATTTGGCATGATCGTGGCTAGCGCCGTAATGGATCAGCCGGATTGGAAAGGGGTCTTCACCATGAGAATGGGTTGATCTAGCTTGTCCCGGTCTAGGGGTCGCCTTATATAGCTTCGCAAGGTCGGATCGGCGAGTTTACCGCCGATCAATCACCTCTTGTCCTCTAGATTCATGCTTTTTACCTTAGATTCACTTATTGCTATAATCTTGCTCTGTTTATTGATCATTTCTCTATTTTTGTGAGTTTAAGTTCTGTTTCTATTTTGTCTTGTACCTTATTTTGTCCTATTGGCTATATTGCAATCTCACTATAAAACATAGTCTATTTTTGTGACAGATTGATATTTTGTCTGGACTAGGAACTATTAGTAGATAGGTTGATTACAAGTAACTACTGAGTATTGGTTCGACATCCCATTTACTTACCACCATGCTTCAATGATTTGATCTCTTAGGCCAAAAACCTTGTTATCATCTCCATAATAAATGACATCATCAACAACCCAATTACAAGTTCTACCAGTTTTTGGCCAAACAATATCACTAAGCCAACATGTGCATGATTTGGGTTTACAACATGATTTACAACATGATTTACAACATGATTTACTAGACCCAACTTGTGCAGACTCTCACCAGGCCCCACATACTACGACTTCTTCTCCTTTGCATGTTCATGATTCTATGATAGTGGCAGAAATTGTATTTACATCTATGGTTACAACTGTTCATCCTATGCGCATGAGAAAAAAGTTGAATCTCCAAACCTAACAATTACTTAATATCTCGGCAATTTCAATGATATAAAGGTAAAAAGAACTGAAAATATTGTGTCAAGCCTTGAAAGATCATGAACGGTGCAATGAGATGACCTCATAATACTCAGCTGTCATTTTAAATTGTACACTCGATTTAGTTTTTCCTAAACCTGAACAGAATGTGATCCCTACTAAGTAGGTACATACTCTAAAGTATAAGCATAATGGTTTAATTGACATGTCGTAAGCAAGGCTTGTGACAAGGGGATTTAATCAACAATAGGGAAATGATAACTTTGAGGCTTTTAGTTCTGTTGTGAAGACATTTATAGTCCGCTTGGTACTTGAAATTGCAGTAGGAACAAATTGGGATATCAAACAGCTTGTCATCAATAATGCGTCTCTCGAAAGTCATTATACTGATGAGGTATATGTTTCTCAATCACATGGCTTTATTGATAAATAACATCCGGATTATGTTTGCTGCTTACGCAAAGCTTTATATGGGTTGAAGCAAGCACTACATCCGTGGTATGAGGAGTTGAAGTCCTTTCTCATTCGCATTAGCTTTAATACTCATTCAGGAACACCTCTGTTTTTGTATATGCTCATGGATCTCATCAAACATACAGTTTAGTGTATATTAATGATATTATTTTCACCGGTAGTACTCAACAGTTGGTTTATACTCTCCTTAATACACTTGCTGCTCAGTTTTCACTTAAGGATACATGTGACTTGTGTTATTTCCTCGGCGTCAAAGACACTTGTACATCACAACATATGCATGTAATGCAGCAAAAATATATCATTAATCTATTGCATAAGACGAACATGGATGAAGTCAAACCTGCAGTCTCTCCACTCGTAATGCAGCAAAAGTTGTCACTCACTTCTGGTACACGTTCATTTGATGCACGCGAGTACCACATCTTGACCAAAGATCATCTCACAGATGCTTTAACCAAATATATTCCTAAGACATGATTTCAAGTAATTACAAGCAACATTGGAGTTAATCATGTGTCTTCATCTTGAGGGGTAGTATAGGAAGTACTCCCTCCGTTTCATTTTGGAAAGAGATTTAACTTTTTCACAAAGATTAAGAAACATATTAATTGTCTCTTGTAAATTGATTTAATATTTAATTTAAATACAACCTAACCAATCATAAATAATTCTGCAGAATATTAAAGGTCAAAACATATTAATTTCATTAAATTTTGCTTAGAACTATGCAAAACACTTTATAAATTGAAACAAAATAAAAATCTTGAAATCCTTACGTTTTGAAACAGAAGGAGAATATAGAAAGGGTATAATTGTAAATACTTAATACCTAGATTACATGTACAAATATTGTACATTATTAATGTAAGAGAATTATTTAGTGTAATCTCTTTAAATTTTAACTTTATAACTTCATCGGGGAGGCCATTTATCCTAAGTTTAGAACAGATCTCTATAATTGTATCCAAATGATACATTAGGTTCTTTGGAGGTGTCCCTTACAACTAGTTTTGCTTCACCAAATCAATAAGTCCTGGCTTAGTCTCGAATTTTGTACGATAAATGCCACTTTGATTGAATGCTACTTTGATTCACGTGAGGTGAAGGGATGTCTTAATTACTGAGTGTATGTCGATGAAAAATAATGAGAAGATTTGTTATGCCTTCTCTAGCTTCAGGATCTTGGTTGTACACATGAGAAGGATTTTCAAACGCTCTTTGGTTATTCTGATGTAGAATTATTTGAACTGTAGGCTTAGCTACTTGGTCAGACCTCTACTATATTCTCTTTATTTTTTTCTTCTGACTAGACTAGATCATTGAATTCAACTGTGATGTGATAATGGAGCAACAACATGAACTGGAAAAAGAAGACAACTTGGAGCTTGAACCGGAGGAAGCTGAACAAGCATTGGAGCTATCCATTGGACCTATTAATCGAGCTAAAGCTAAGATACTTGAGAAAGCTATTAGCACAATGCTAGTTCAAGACTCAAGCAACCTCAGTCTTATGACTCATCCGACCACATTGGTTTTTATTCAAGCCTACTAAGGGTTGTCAATGAGAGGTGTGTGTTCTTACACTCTTTTTCTTGTTGCTAGTTATGTCCCTTTAAGTTTTCTAGAACAAGTTTTCTAACAAGGTTTTTAACACACACTTTACACCAAAACCTCATTGATAACATGCTTTATAAACACTTTATAAAACCGATAAAAAGGAGGAATAAATTGGGTAAGTGGATAAGTGGGCTTCTCTTATGTTCTTATTTGTTTTATGTCTTTTATTGGCCAAGTGTATTACGGCCTATTAAGAAGCTGCATATTTTCCGTGGCTATATAAACACAAGAACCCTAATGTAATCACCATCGAACCATTTACTTCTAAGGACTTTTGCCGTTTTGATCACTAAAATTTCCTCTAGCTTGCTAGTTCTTTAGTTTGTCATATCCAGACTATTAGCGAGGTTTTGATGACTAGGAGCCTTTCATCTCTCTTGGTAGTTCAGTCCGATCCATTCTGTTTAATCTTTCTTCATTTCTGACCCTTCATCTTCATTTCATTCGGGTGCCTTCATTCGCTTCTACCGATCATCTCGTGGTTCCTTTGGGACAAGCGTCGCCTTTGCTTGGCTCCACGACTTCATCAATCCACCGGGAAATCCATTTCCTTTATACAGAGTTGCGCCTCTTTATATTCTAGCCGGCGGATTCTCCATTGGTCACTAGTCTGCGAGTCACAGCACTGGGTTTTGTCCATTTACCGTTTGAGTGTGTGTCCGGGGCATCCTAGTCCATATTTGGATCGTGTCAAGTGGTATCAGAGCAACCTCAAGCACAGGTCATGTCAAAACCTCTCTGATTTTTTTGCTTACTCAATTTGTCTCCTCGCCTTCCCGATTGATTGTTCAAAAAACCAATTTAAGTCCACATTAATTTTCAGTCAATAGTCTTTTGGGGTTTAATTTAACTCGGACTTTGGGAAGTGCAGATCATTTAAATTTTATTTGACTCTTATTTTCCCGAATAGACTACTCGCCATCTTTATTGTTTGGTTGTAGAAAATGGCGGAATAGAACTCATAGAAAATGGCAGAACAGAATTAATAGCCAAATGTCGCACCAAACAATAAGTTAATGATCGAGGCTCTTACAACAACTATAAGCAAAATGATGAGCCAAATGGTTGATGATTTTAGAAGGGATCAGAACTCAATTCCCTACCAAACATGTGAACAGGTTGAGGCTAGTCGTAAACACACTACCAGAAAATCATTACCGGATGATGAACATGATGTGTCAGAGAACAGGGAGCTTCTTCAGATTTTTATGGAAGTGAGCGTTGTCAACGTAGCACCCGTAGTAGGAGGAGAGTTAGAAGTAATGCAAATAAACAAAACAATGCTCCTAATGGACTTTAAACTCAAGATTCCCATTTTTCATGGTAAGAGGGATCCGGACACATACATTGAGTGGGAGAAGAAAATCAAACTTGTGTTTGATTGTCGATATTATTTAGAGGAATGCAAGGTCCGTTATGCAGCCACATAATTCTATGACTATGCTATTAGTTGGTGAGATCAACTTGTGACAACAAGGAAGAAGAACAATAAGCTTCCCATCAGTAGTTGGAAAAAGATGAAGCAACTATTCCGGAAGAGGTTTGTTCCAAGCCATTATTGTAAGCCCCCGACCGTCACCTTAATGGAACCCATGTGCTCTTCCAGCCCATGGGCATACCTTATTGGTCGACAAGTCGGTACGCTACGTCTGAGAGGCTTTAAAGACTTATTTACCGACCCTACAAATCACCACATGATCTTTCCCCGTGTTTTGTCCTCACTTACACGATTCCAAAAATCACTTCCCGGAAGGTCACCAATCCTTTGACTACTCCAGCTCAAGCACGCTTAACTCTGGAGTTCTCTCTAGACAAATGACCAAAAAGATAAATGCACTTTGGTGACATAGGTGGCCAAATTAATTCTTTTAAACCTCTACCGCATGCACCACCACATATCATATTTTCCCGAAACCGGGGTGTTACAATTATCATAAAGGGCTTCACACAAGGTTGAGAAATCTTAGATCAAGGGTCTAGAACCGTAGAGGAATATTATTACTAAGAATTGGAGACATTGATGTTGCAGGCTGATATTAGAGAGAGTAATTAAGCGACAATGTCAAGGTTTTTTCGAGGGCTTAACCATGAGTTTATAGACCTTTGGGAGATTAGTGATTATGAAGATATTGAAGAGCTTCTACATAAGGCCATGATGTTTGAAAAACATCTTAAGAGGAAAGGTAGTCGTTCTAGTTACAATTCCAACCGGATGAGCTATGCTAAGGGATCAAGAACCAGTTTTCAAAAGGAATTCAAACCAAACGCTAAGGTGGAAGACAAACCAGCTGCAACTAAGGAGCTCCACCCTAGTCAAATTAAAGAGGTTAAAGCACCAACAAAGTCTACTTCAAGGGCTAGAGATGTTAAGTGTTTTAAGTGTCACGGATTGGGACACTATGCGAATGAATGTCCAAACCACCGCGTCATCATGTTGAGGGCTGATGGAGAGTATGAATCTGAGGATGAGAAGTCTGATGTGATGTCCGAGGATGATAGTGAGCTACCACTTAAGGGTACTTTACTTGTGACAATGAGAGCTCCTAGTGTTATTACTAAGGATTCTGATCAAGCGCAACGGGAGAACTTGTTTCATACACGATGCATGGTTAAGCACAATATTTGTAGTGTGATTATAGATGGTGGCAGTTGCGCCAACGTGGCTAGTAAGAATATGGTCCAGAAACTCAAGCTTGAGGAGCTACCACACCCACAACCTTATAAACTACAATGGTTGAATGATTAAGGAGAAATGCCGGGAAAGAAACAAGTCCATGTATCCATTTGCATTGGGAAGTATAAGAATAAGATTTTTTGTGATGTGTTACCTATGGAACCTTGTCACATTCTTCTTGGATGACCTTGGCAATCCGATTACCGTGTGATTCATGATGGGTTCACAAATAGACATAGCTTTGAGCTTAACGGCAAGAAGACTACTCTTATTCCAATGAGTCCTTATGAGGTGTATTTGGATCAGATTTTGATGAGGCAAAAGGATACAGCCGCCTCTATGACTCAACCTTCAAAGGATCAATCCAAACAGAGTGCTAAGTCTAGTGCTTTGATTATGATTAAAGATAGTATACTAACTTTGGATGATTTAAGACCAATACTTTCAAGCATTATTGTTAAACTTTTGCAAGATTATGCGGATGTATTCTCGGAAGAAAGTCCTCATGTTCTTCCACCCATTAGAAGCATTGAGCATCAAATTGGCTTCATACACAGAGCTACTTTTCCCAATAAACCTGCTTGTAGAACCAATGCAATGGAGACCAAGGAGCTTGAGAAAAAAGTGAGCGAGCTTTAGGAGAAGAGACTCATTAGAGAAAACATGAGTCCATGGGCGGTACCGGTTCTCGTTGTGCCTAAAAAGGATAAAAATTGGCGGATGTGTGTGGACTGTCATGCCATTAATAACATTATTGTGAAGTATCGCCACCCTATCCTTAGGCTAGATGATATATTGGATGAACTGCATGGTTCTAAAATATTCTCTAACGTAGATATAAAAAGCGGATCATCAAATTAAGATGGGAGAGGGTGATGAGTGAAAAACTACATTTAAAACAAAAAACGGCTATATGGTTAGTTATGCCGTTTGGATTAACAAATGCACCTAGCACTTTCATGCGGTTAATGATTCGTGTCTTGAGATCGTTCATAGGTATTTTTGTGGTACTATACTTTGATGACATTCTAGTGTTTAGCAAGAGTCTAGAAGAGCATGTATAGCATATTCGATTGGTCTTAAAAACGCTTAAAAAGAAGAAGCTCTACGCTAATCTTAAGAAGTTTACTATTGGAACGGATAAATTTGACTTTTTAGGTTTTGTTGTTAGTGAAGATAGAGTTAGAGTTGATGAGGAAAAGGTCAAAGAAATCACAGAATGGTCAAGTCTAAAATCGGTCAGTGAAGTCTGTGGCTTCCATGGCCTGGCTGGATTCTATAGACGTTTTGTGCGGGACTTTAGCACTTTGGCGCACCTCTCATGGAAGTAATCAAGAAGGAAGTTGGGTTTAAATGAGAGTTACAACAAGAAGAAGCTTTTCAAGGTTTGAAAGAGAAACTTACTAACGCTCCCGTTTTATATCTACACGATTTTACTAAAACTTTTGAGATTGAGTGTGATGCTTTCGGTGTAGGAATTGGAGCTGTTCTTATGCAGGAAAAGAGGCCAATCACTCACTTTAGTGAAGCTTTGAGGAGTTACGCTTAACTATCCTACTTACGGTAAGGAGCTTTATGCGCTTGTGAGATCCCTTCAAACTTGGCAGCACTATTTGTGACCTAAAGAGTCGTCATTCACACCGATCATGAGTCATTAAAGCATATAAAAAGTCAGCAAAAACTTAACAAAATATATGCTAAGTGGATCGAGTTTATAGAGACATTTCCGTATGTCATCAAATACAAGAAAGGTAAGGATAATGTGGTTCCCGACGCATTATCAAGGAGGTATACTTTACTCTCAACTCTTGAAGTTTAGTTGCTTGACTTTGACCATATTAAGTTTCTCTATGTAAATGATTCTGAATTTAAGGATGCTTATGCATCAACTGAGAAGTTCGCTTACGGTAAATACTTTAGACATGAGGGTTTCCTATTTTATGACAATTAGTTGTGTGTTCCAAACTCTTCTTTGAGAGATTTTTTATCACGGAAGCTCATGCAGGTGGATTTATTGGACACTTTGGAGTGGCTAAGACGTTTCATATCATGCAAGAGCACTTTTATTGACCACATATGAAGCGAGACATTGAGATGTATTGTGGTGCCCAACTTGTAAAATGGCTAAGGCTAAGACACAACCTCACGGTTTGTATACTCCCCTCCCTATTCCTTCGCATCCATTGTATGACATATCTATGGATTTTGTTGTTGATTTGCCTAGAACTAGACAAGGACGTTATTTAATATATGTGGTATTAGATCACTTCTCTAAAATGGCTCATTTTATTCCTTGTCACAAAACCGATGATGCTTGTTAGCTTGTTCTTTAGAGATATTGTGCGTTAACATGGAATGCTAAGTTCCTTAGTAACTTTTGGAAGACGTTGTGGTCTAGGTTAGGAACTAAGTTGATGTTCTGCACTACTTGTCATCCAAAAATGGATGGTCAAACTGAAGTTGTTAATAGAACTTTGTAAACTCTACTTAGGGCGCTTGTTAGAAAGAATATTAAGACTTGGGAAGATTGTTTGCCTCATGTTGAATTCACACATAATCATTTTGTGCAATTGGCTTCTAAGTTTTTATCTTTTGAGATTGTTTATGGGTTCAATCCCATCTCTCATTTGTATCTAATGCTTTTACCTTTGAGTGAGAGACATAGCATGGATAGACAAAAGAAAATTGGATTTGTTAAGCGGATTCATGAGAAAGCAAGACCAAACATTAGAGAAAAGACAAAGAAGTATGCGGAACAAGCTAATAAGAGCCACAAGGAAATGATCTTCAAGGAAGGAGATCCCGTTTGGATACATCTAAGAAAGACCAATTCCCAAATGAGAGAAAATCAAAGTTGATGCCAAGAATGGAGGGTCCTTTCAAGATCATCAAGAAGATCATTGATAACGCCTACCAAATTGATCTTCAAGGTAAGTGTACCATAAGTAATTGTTTCAATGTTGCTGATTTGGTCCCTTTTGTTTCAGATGATGCGGATTTGAGGTCAAATCATTTTCAAGAGGGAAGGGAAGATGTGATAATAGAACAACAACATGAACCTAAACAAGAAGACAACTTGGAGCATGAACCGGAGGAAGCACAACAAGCATTGGAGCTGTCCATTGGACCTACTACTCAAGCTAAAGCTAAGATACTTGAGAAGGCTATTAGCACAATGCTACTTCAAGACTCAAGCGACCTTAGTCTTATGGCTTATCCGACCACATTGGTTGTGATTCAAGGCGGCTAAGGCTTGTCAATGAGAGGTGTGTGTTCTTACACTCTTTTCCTTGTTGCTAGTTTTGTCCCTTTGGGGTTTCTAGCACAAGGTTTTTTTAACAAGGTTTGTAAAACATACTTTACACCAAAACCCCATTGACCACATGCTTTATAAATGCTTTATAAAACCGGTAAAAGGAGGAATAAATTGGTTAAATAGATAAGTGGGCTTCTTTTATGTTTTTTATTGACCAAGCATATTACTTCCTTTTAAGAAGCAGCCCATTTTCCGTGGCTATATAAAAACATGAAAATAATGTAATCACCATCGAACCTTTTACTTCTAAGTACTTTTGCCGGTTTCATCATTGTGATTTTCCTCTAGCTTGCTAGTTCTTTACTGTGTCATATCCAGATTATTAGCGAGGTTTTGAAGACTAAGAGCTTTCCATCTCTCTTGGTAGTTTAGTCCGATCTATTCTCTATTTCATTATTCTTTATTTCTGACTCTTCATCTTTATTTCATTCTGCTGCCTTTATTCACTTTCGGCCATCATCTCGTGGTTCCTTTGAGACAAGTGTCGCCTTTGCTTGGCTCCACGACTTCATCAATCCACCGGGAAATCCATTTCCTTCATCTAGAGTCATGCCTCTTCATATTCTAGCCGGCAGATTCTCCATGGGTCATTAGTCTGTGAGTCGCACCACCGGGTTTTGTCCATTTACCACTTGAGTGTGTGTTCGGCTCATCCTAATCCACATTAGAATCATGTCAAACTGATTATTTGCTCTAGGTGATGCACATGTAAACTAATAAAATAACCATAGTACTATACCAAAAAAATGTATGATGATTCTGTCGAGGTACTATGAGGTTGAATTCCGCATAGAATAATTGGTTAGGAGAAGGACCTGCTTGACAAAGTTCAAACTAAGGTTGTCAAGGAAAATATTGCTCTGAATTGCTTGTCATTCCATTAAGTTTTGATTACAATATATACTGTTTCTCAATGCTTGACCGAGAAGATGTTAAGTAAACCAAATACATAACCGAACAACTTATACTAAACCAACATACGAATATCAAATCACCTAATACTCCCCCTCAAGATGGCGAGTGGAGATCACGAACTCCCATCTTGTCAAGTAAGTATGGGAATTGGANTAAGAAGATCCGCAAGTTGTTCGGTTGTCCGAACATGAGCTGGAGCGAGAATGCCGTCTTGAAATGCATCCCGAATGATGTTACAATCATTCTCAATGTGCTTGGTACATTCATGAAAAACCGGATTCTTTATAATATGTACAGCTGATTTGTTGTCACATAGAAAGGTTACCGGTTTAGAATGATCAACACC
>OVBA01008936.1:0-11528 GCA_900406435.1 Lepidium aucheri | reverse complement strand
CATATCTATATTCAAATATTTCCTATTCCTACACTTTACACATGGACAAAAAATGTTACTGTCATTTGGAGTAAATGGGTTATTAGCTGCCTGATTTATGAATTCTCGCAAACCATCTCGAAACTCCTTCGTCACTTCTCCAGTCTCCATATCTCTTCGATTATACATCCATCATCGTAATGCAACCACTTCAGCTTCCCACATCATTTTTATTTTTGTTTTCAAAAGTTTTTTTTTTGCAAAATTTTTTTTCTCTCACTACTTTCTCTCTCTTAGTGGTTGAGATTTGGTGTGAAGTTACAATCTCCCATTGGGTCTATTTATAGGGAAAGAAGGAAAATTTTCTACTAATTTGCGATGTACTATAGCAAATGTCGCAGAGTCATAGCAAATGCCTCGCAAAAGCTGCAGCAGAAAAAATTTGTCGCAAATACATCGCAAATATGCTTCGGATTTGCGATGTAGCGTAATTCGTTGCAAGTCTGTCGCGAGTTTGTCGCAGGTTTTGCGACGCCAAAATCACCTGTTTTCTTGTAGTGAAATCTCTACGCTTAATTCTTCTTTCTTTTCTGGTTATTTCACCGGAAAATTGAATCTTGTTTTCAGGTTATTCCGCCTGAAACATTTAGTCTTTGTTTCTTCTCTTCTCTTGGTTATTCTGCCGAGACTTAATTCATCATGGTTACTCTTTGCCAAACATCAAAAAGACTAGCTCGAGTTACTGATTTTTCAGTTATGAAGTGAACAATCAGATCCACTAAATCAAACAAAGCAGAGTCATCTACACAGAATCAAGACCAAATATCAAAGAATCATGTAACTGGTATTGTTTCACCTTTTGGAGAATCGATTTTGGATATTCAACAGCAAATTCAAGAAGATTTCAATTTCAACGAAGTCCAAAATTCTCCTATTACCTCACCAATTCAGATAAGCCAGGTACATCGATTATCTCTGAGACTCTCGATGGGAATAATTATAATACTTGGAGTATTGCAATCACAATCGCCTTCGATGCAAAGAATAAAATTGTGTTTATTGATGATCTTTTTCGAGACCTTTCTCTTCTCACTCTCGTTATAGAATGTGGTCAAGATGTAACAACATGGTGAAGTCTTGGATTTTCAATTCTGTAACCAAACAGATATTCGAAAGTATCCGTAGGTTCAACGATGCTTCAGAAATTTGGAAGGATCTCATGGATATGTTTCACATAATGAATTTACCAAGATCATATCAGTTGACTCAAGAAATTTGGGCACTTCAACAGGGATCTCTAAACCTCTCTACCTACTTCACCAAGCTGAAGACATAATGGAATGATCTTGAAGGTACATAATGCATGAAAAATTGTCACCATTGTGAGAGTTGTAAAGCAAAATCTACTAAAGTAGATCATCAAATTCTTGGCGGGTCTGAATGATTCATACTCAAACGCTAGAGGTAATGAAGAAGACAATACCAAGTCTGGCAGAAGTTTATAATCTTTTAGACCAAGATTACAATCAGAGGAATATTACTCCAATGCCTAACGCCTCAGACTTTCAAGTTGTAGAAACAACAAACATCTAAGGATAAGTTAACGCTTCTTATGGAAATTAGAAATCTCAGAGGCCTATTTGTTCTCATTGTGGGTATACAGGTCACACTATAGATAAATATTACAAGATACATGGATATTCACTTGGTTTAAAAAATAAACTCAAGAATGCAACTGTCAAACCCATTATGGCTCAATTAATGTTAACTGATGGAAGCTCAGCTGAAAATCATGTAACGGGAATGTTAAAAACTTTGTCTAAAGATCAAATTGAAGGAGTCATTGCATATTTCAGTGATAAACACTCTATGCTTTCAACTCAAGCTTCAGCTCCTTCGACTTCGGGAGGATCCATAACTGCATTACCTAGTATGTCTTTCTTAAAAACAACTCTATTTTTTGTTGCAGCTTTGAGGACTACAAGTATTGTTTTATCTTCTGCATCATGGATCATAGATAGTGGGGCTAGTTATCATGTTTCTCATGATAGAAGCTTATTCACTCACATGACAGATTCTTAGCAAAGAATGTAACTTTGCCTACATGTTTGGATATAAAGGTATAAGGGATAGTAGAAACTAAACTAAATGAATATCTTGTTCTGCGAAATATTTTGTTTATTCATGGTTTCAAGCTTAATCTCCTAAGTGTCAGCCAGCTAACAAAAGACCTAAAATGTCGAGTGGTGTTTGACCAAGTGTCTTGTATGATCCAGGAGCCTACCAAGGGGCTAATAATTGGTCAATCTGAGCAAATTGGAAACCTCTATGTCTTGGATAATGCTTCATTCACTTGCAATGTGGTTCGTCAAACTCTTTTCTCTATTAATTTTGTAATTGATTCTACTTCGTGGCAACATAGATTAGACTATCCTTCCTCTAATAGAATTGATTCAATCATTTCTGTTTTAGGATTAAAAGGAGTAATGCTAGTTCTTTTCATTGTACTATTTGTCCTTTGGCAAAATAGAAAAAGTTGCCTTATGTTTCTTTGAATAAAGTGTGTGAAAATGTTTTTGATCTTCTTCAGATAGACATTTGGGGCCCTTCTTCTATCGAAACAGTTCATGATTATAAGTATTTCCTTACTGTTGCTGATGATCATACTTGTTTAACTTGGGTTTATTTACATAAATCAAAAAGTGATATTCTTCAACTTTTTCCAGATCATCTAACTATGATAGAAGCTCAGTATAAAACTGCTGTTAAAAGTGACAGTTTAAGAAACTGCATTGACAAAAGGGAACCACAGCGTATGATTCCTATCATGAAACACTAGAGAAGAATTCAATTGTGGAGCAGAAACATCAACAAATTCTGAATGTGGCTTGGTCTTTGATGTTTCAGAGCAACGTTCCTCTTGAACATTGGGGAGACTGCATTTTAACAGACGTTTTCCTTATAAACAGGTTACCAAGTCATTGTTAAATAATAGATCACATCATCAGGTTCTAACTTCTAAAATTCCAAAGTATAGCCTTTGGATGCCTTTGTTATATTGCGAGTCTTTGGATGCCTTTGTTATATTGCAACTTCAGGAAAATATATACACAAGTTTCAAGCAAGATCAAAGGATTGTGTTTTCCTTGGTTACCCTACAGGTTATAAAGGTTACAAAGTAATGGATTTAGAGACCAATATTATTCATATCAGTAGAAATGTAGTGTTTCATGAAGACATATTTCCTTTCAAGGAAGATGAAGGTAATCATGTATCCTCCGATTTCTTTTCAAAAGTTTTATAGGTACCTACATGATACAGAGAGTCCAAAAATAAATAATGTCATGAAGCTATGTCATCTGAAGATACAATTCTTGATAACAATTCAACTAATCAAGCAACTATAGGACAAAGCTTGATGATAGGAACCAAAAAAAGGGAAAATACTAGCCTATCTTCAGGATTACTATTGCAATAATACACAGACTGAGATTCCTTACCCCTTAGTTGATTACTTTACTTATGATTATTTATCTGATGAATACAAGTCATATGTTAGTTTTGTCAATGTGTTTGTTGAACCAACTACTTTCAATCAAGCCAAGAAGTTTAAAGATCGGTTAAAAGCATTGAATGAACAATTGATAACATTAGAAGAACTAATACTTGGAAAATTTGTTCTCTTCCTGCAGGAAAACGTGCCATTGGAAGCAAATAGGTTTATAAAACAAAACTCAATTTAAATGGAAGCCTGGAGAGATACAAAGTTAGACTTGTGGCAAAAGCATACACTCAACAAAATGAAATTGACTTGCTTGACACCTTTGCACTAGTGGCAAAGATGACAATGGTGAAGACTATTCTTGTTGTTTCATCTGCAAAATGTTGGACTCTAACTCAACAAGACATCTCTAATACATTTCTTAATGGCGACTTAACAAGGAGATATATATGTCATTACCACCAGGTTATGCAGCAAAAGAAGGAGAAAATCTTCCACCAAATGCAGTTTTCAAGCTGCAAAAGTCGATATATGGTTTAAAGCAAGCCTCCCATCAAGTTTAGCTATGTCCGTTTGTCACTTGGGTTCCAAAAATCACAGACTGACCACACTCTCTTCATCAAAAATTTCTATGGATAGTATGTTGTTGTGTTAGTGTCTGTCGATGATATCATCATCACTTCCAATGATGATACTACAGTCAAAAACCTGAAACAAGCTTTGCAAAAGTGTTTTAAACTTCGTGACCTTGGGGTTTTGAAGTACTTTTGGGGCTGGTAGCAAGAAATATTTCAGGAATTTCAGTATCTCAACGCAAATAAACTCTGGAACTATTAGAAAAAACTGGATTAGTGGGCCGTTTGATATATCTCACGATCTGTTGCCTTTTTATGTGATTCTTTGGCTGTGATCCACATCTCCAATAACCAAGTAGTCCAAGAATGCACTAGGCATGTCGAACTTGACTGTCATAAGGTCGGAAAAAGGGTTGTTGATGGAATGATTAAGCCTCTGCACATCATGTCTGAGCTTTACATTGTTGATGCTTTGACAAAGTCTTTGTTTCCAAATCTGTTCAAATCTCTCGTGAGCAAGATGTCAATGATTTCCATATACTTGCCATCTTGAGGAAGGGTATTAGATTAATTAGATATTGATTACAAATCTCGGTTATTTTAGTTGGTTTAGTGTAAACTGGATTCCTCTTATCTTTTAGTTTTTAATGTTTGTTTTCTCTATCTAATATAAAGAGAATTCATTCGTTCTCTCTAAGCTTCTAACGAACATCAATGGAAGTTTTTGCTTTCTTCTCTTTCACTTTTGTTCGATCTCTTTCTTCAATTTCTATAATAAACTTTACATTAATCTATAACTATAAATAGAGATTTTTTGTTTCAGAGAAAAAGAACTCATTTAAGTTCTAGCTATTTTTCATAATTTTCATTGGGTTTCACTAACGAAAAAAGCATATGCTCCAATTATCCCAATTGATAAGATAAGACTAGGGATGTTAATATGAGTTTATAAGCCCATATAATAAATTGGTATGTTGTATAATCTCAAACCTATTTAGATCCATATATTTAAAAATGTTAAATGGGTTTATATGGGTTTACCCACTTAGACCCATTTATTAAATGAGTTTTAACCAAAATTAGATGGGTACCCATTTAAACCCATTTATTAAATTTTGAACATATCTAGCGAAATAAAAATGTTATGTAAATAATAATTTTTTATGTATATTCATTTCTAAAAATGGTTTCTATCAAAAAATTTCTCTTAAATATTTTAAATTACGATTTTATTCTTAGTTTATTCCTCGGGAAATAAAAACTTCCCACCATTTTTCCCGCCATTTTTTCTCGTAAAAACATCTCCTGCCAAATTTTTCTGTAAACTTTTTTTCTTGGAAAATTCTTTTTTTTTTCCATCAAAATATTTTTGGCGGGAAAAAAAAATTTTGTCGAGAAAAAAACACCAAGTTATGTTTTTCTTTATCTGGAATATTTTGTTGTATTAGTTTAGGATTCTCTTGATTCCAATGGCATCGAACTCTACCATCATCAATAATGATTTCGAAATAAGTTATTACAACTGTTATTTTATTAGAATAATAAGTTAATCAATTAATCTTTATCTTTTTAATATTCTTTATTTTAATTTATTGATTTGAGATAATTTATGTGGTTTCAACAAAAATAAAAGTTGTATTTTAGTACTATTTAATAAGTTTAAATGAATTAAAATATGTGAAGTATATTTAAATGGGGTTAAATTGGTACAAAACATTTAAATGAGTCTAAATTGGTAAAGTTAAATGGGTATAAAAATAAATATGGTTAAATGGGTTTAGGGTTAAATGGGGTGAGTTTTAAATGGGATGGATTTAAATAAGGTAGATTTACCCATATTAACATCACTACATAAGACTTTGAATATCTATTAGAGCAACTACAATGGTACGACTCCTAATGGAGTTCTTACCATTTGTTTATTAATTTTTTTTAATAGTTAAGCATTGTTAGTTAATGTGTAAGTGTAATGGTGAGACTCCTAAGGGAGGTTCTTAGAATTAAAAAATTAATAAACATTGAATTAATGAAATTGAAATTATTATTTATTGAATGATTAAACATGAATATACAACAATTTATAATTAATCTTGATCACCGAATTTTTCCCAAATATTTTCAATTAAGTCATTTTTCAACTGGTCATGAATCCACCAATCACGAACATGACTCCGAATTTGAAACATATTACCGAGATTCGTAGGCATGTCAGTAGAATATGACATATCCACCCGAGAACTTCTGGACATGTCTCCTTCTTCAAATTCAGATGTATCATACTGAGTGTATCCATCTCGTTCATCTTCCACTATCATATTGTGCAGTATGATACATGTTCTCATAATCTTCCCGATTTTTTCCTTGTCCCATATAAGAGTCGGGTTTTTCACAATCGCAAATCAAGCTTGCAATACTCCAAAAGCACGTTCCACATCTTTTCGGGTTGCTTCTTGAACTTTAGCAAACAACTCCGCTTTAGGACCTTGAGGGAGTGAGATAGATTGGATAAATGTATGCCATTTTGGATATATACCATCGGTGAGGTAGTCAGCAAATCATATGTGTGTCCGTTGACCATGTACTGTACCCTTGGAGCTCGACCGTGTATAATGTCATCGAAAACAGGTCCAATCGAGGACGTTGATATCGTTTAAGGTTCCTGGAGGACCAAAAAAAGCGTGCCATATCCAAAGATCTTGTGATGCTACAGCCTCTAAGACAATTGTTGGCTTTCCTGATCCACGGGTGTACTGTCCTTTCCAAGCCGTTGGGCAATTTTTCCACTCTCAATGCATACAGTCAATGCTCCCTATCATCCCAGGAAACCTGCGTATCTCTCCAATATCGAGTAGTCTATGAAGATCCTCTGGTGTGGGTCTTCGTAGATACTCATCTCAAAATAATCATATTACTCCTTCAGTGAAATTTTCTAATCACCTAAGTGTTGTGGTTTCACCGAGTCAGAGATATTCGTCAACCGCGTTAACCGAAAAACCATAACCAAGCATACAAATAGCTGTCGTACACTTTTGTAGTGCTGATAGGCCGAACCTCCCGACCGCATCTCTTCTTTGTTGAAAGAAGCAAACATTTTCCTAGAGGCTATCGACAATACGCATGAATAATGGTCTGTTCATGCGGAAACGGCGTCTGAATAAATGACTCGGATACATTGGATCTTCACTGAAGTAGTCATTCCATAAACGGATGTGGCCTGCTTTGCGTTTTCGCTCTATGTAAGCACGTTTCCTCTGCTTTTTTGCTCGAGCTTCCTCTATGATGTTGTACGTATCTTCAAAAGCATCTTCTAAAGCTTCATCCAATCTTCGGTCGAGTTCATCGGTCGAAGATGAGGACATTTTTCCTAAGTTGTGAACTCGATATATAAATTAACCTGGCTGCAATAATTTACCAATTTTTTGAACTTTACGTGTTAGAACAATTTGTATTTTTTTCTAGATTAGGTTAAGTATAATTTGCACTATGCTAGTTAGATTCGGTTTTAAGTTTTCGTTACGCTATATCGTGTAATCTTATTATAAACTATATAAATAAAATATCCTATATTGTATCCTATCTTACCTAAACATTTGTAATGTAATTTCATAATGTATTGTATAATTTGTATCCTATCTTATCTATAATTTCTTAATTGTAACTTATTGTATCTTAATATAACTTTATCATCTTTTATCAAACGTTTTTAATGTAATTTCATCAAATAGTTTCAGAATGTAGTTTACTTTCATACAGTAGCTTTGTTAACAAGAAGAAACAATACCTTTAACTTGTGATTACGGAGAAATGAGATCTAGTAGAGTGTAAAACACAATCAACTAAACATTTGAGATAGTTTTACAGAGTGGGAGAGATAAGAAAGACACTAGAGTAGAGATATTTTACAGGTTATGAGTACAAAGAAGAGCAAATGAAATTGCTTATAGCCTAATACAAACTGACTTATAAAGGGAAGATAGAGCAACAAAACACCCGTGACTTGGTTCAAAAGGGAATACATACATAGAAGAGACTACCCGTGAGTGAATATGGAAGAGACATCAGCTTTTGTATTCAGCGGGCACATGCTATTGTACTTCACCTGAAAAAAAAAAAGATCATAAATCAAATCAAAAAGACAACCAAATATCAAGCCAAACTATTCTAATGTAAACCACAATATCAGTTTCAATACCAAAGATAGAGAGCTAAACAAACCATCATTTTTCACATCAACTTAGACATTAGTTTGAGCTTTAGGTTTAACTCCATCTCGGTTAGTAGCTCTTTCTTGTTTAATAAACTCTGTAGTAGGTTATTCTTAGAGATTCTTTCTTTTGTTTCCAACATCTCTGCAAGCTTTCCCAGTTCCTGTTCTTTATCAGTCTTCTTCTTATTATTAGCCGCTTTAGCGGCCTTGACTCCCATTGGTCTACCCTCTTCTTCTGTCATTGCCTCTCCTCCATCCACATCCACATGAGTTTGTTTGCGTTTCTCTTTTCCACCATCCTTGTCCACATACATTGAACACCACTTCTTATCGTGTATGAGCTCTCTCCAAGCGTGTTCAAGTGTGAACTTGAACTGGTGGTCATTGTAGAAGATGTCTAACGCATGTTTCATCACATCATTATCATTCTGCCCACTCCTCTATTCCCTTAAAGCTGCTTCATAGGCACCAACAAATTTGCACACCTGGTCATTGATCCGAGACCCTCTTTGCTTGTATTGACTTGCCTCTCTAGGTGTTGTCCCAATGAGCTGTGGACTCGAATTGTAATAAACTTGGATCCTCTTCCAAAATGTCCCACTTCTCTGTTCATTGCCTACCACAACATCCTTGCTCGTGTTCAGCCAAGCCCCTATGAGTATTACATATGAGGATTATATATGTGAATGTCTGTTTAACTAGTAGGAACACAGAGGATTATATATGAGAATGTCTGTTTAACTCCTACTGAAGTTAATTCCAAACAGTTAGAGACAATTGAATTGTGTCTACCTACTACTTAAGTTAAAAAAATTAATTGAGAACAAACCAAGTGTTTATTTCAAAACATTTATGTTCAATGAATGAACATTTATCTATCTTTATGATCAGCATTTGAGTTGAAAGATTTAACATATATCTGTCTTTTAATTGAACATTTAAGGTGAAGAATTGAACAGATACCTGTATATAAATTCAACATTTAAGTTCTTTTATGAATAAAGGTTTATTGTTTTCTATTAATGAACATATATCTGTTTAAGTTTCAGACTCTACTTCACCTTGAAAATATTAAGTTAGCTAATTTTCTTAAAATTTGTAAACTAATCTGGTATGTGGTATCTTCATATTGGTTTAATTATTTAATGCATATTGGTTTAATCATAGAAATGTTTGAATTAAGGTAACAAGCAGGAGATAAGTCTAGTATCCACCCTACCTCTTGGATGACTTTTGCTCCAATGGCTTTGACCTCTTCGATATCATCTAGTCCACTTTGAATCATGATTGAATCTGTGTCACCATAAATCACCTGAATAACAAAGCAAGCAGGTCAATTTTACACTTGATAAAGTAGAAATGTTGACACATTACATTAATTTCTCTGCTGAAGTGCTTTCGTACAACTCAACATATAGGAGGTACCTCTAGGTTTAAATGATTCTGGAATTTGTTGATCAACTCCTCACCACTGATTTTTGCAAGTATTCTATGACCCTATAAATTCATAAAAGGCCACCAAGCAAAACTATTATGAAGATATAAAAGCATAAATGAGAACATGAAATTGTAAAACCGTACTTTTATAATCTGAGTCACCGATGTAGATTTATAATGAAACATGCAACATGAAAACTGTTTTTGGGTCACCGACGTAGATTTAGATCGGAAAAATAAACATAACTTCTTTTTTCCTAATTTTGTTATACCTTTTTAAAAAATTCGGTTTGTTATTAAAAAAAGAGAATGAAACATGCAAACTTACAAAGTTGTTGCATAGAACCATGTTTACAAACTTCCCATGGACAAAAATCTTTTTTTAACGTCCTTCACATGTATCCTCGTGATATTAAGAAAGAATCTATTATCATTAGTGGTCCATTCTAAACACCATAGAAACAAAAAAATTGTTTTTTAAATTGAATAAAAAAGATGAGGAATACCTTCAATGCAAAACCTGCTTCTTCTTTTTTCCTTCGTGGTTGACTTGAGAAGGGAGAAGAAACACTTAGTGTGATAAGTTATATAAGGCTTCGCATAGAATCTTGAATTACAAGACCCAAGATATCCATACAAACTACGTTTAGAATAGAACATAAATATCAAAATGTGGTGAAGGGCGTTATTGCCAGCAAAAGCTAAAATCATATATACAAACCTATTGGCTGTGAGCTTTAATGCCTTCTGCCGAATGTCAAGCTCTCGGCACTTGAGACCTGTTTTCTTCTCCATCTTTAGTTTGATGCATTTCCTTATACTGACTAAATGTTCCATCAACTAAAACAAAGACATGTTGTGAAATTCATGATCTAGTATTTATTAGACTTGGCCTAACAGAACAAGGAGAGAAAATAAAAGTCATAGAAAAAATGCATAGAAAAATAGTCTAAAACATGATGTCAAAAGAAATACAAAGCACGTAACAAGAACATGAAACTCGACAACCAAGGCTAAAACAGAACAGAGAGTTCTTTGATATTCATCCAAGGAGAGCAGAACAGAGAGTCAAAAGAAAAGTTTTGCTACTAGAATACATGAAAAGTTAAAGCAAAGACCCAAACCTTGACAAGTGCCATGCTATAATTTGAAACATTGAGCTGCAACAATTGCTGAGAAATTTTCTTCTTCAGTTTCGATGCCATTTCCTGAGAAGACATGGCCAAAAAGACAAAAAATAATCAAGGAAAACGATATTGCTTGCTCTAAACAGATCGGAACCCAGATTTGAAATCCCCTATTAGAAAAGAAAACCCTCAAATCGATTTGAATAATTTTTTAAAACCCTAATCGACATGAAAAATCCCAGATTGATTCGAAAACAAAACGCCAACACTAAATCAAACCCTATAACCCCTAATATGCGAACCGAAAATCCCCAAAAAATCGAAACCCTAGATCCCCAAATTTTTGAACCTTCTTTCCCCAAAAACGCGAACCCTAAACCCCAAAATATGCAAGAAAACAACCTAAGCTGATCAAAATCAAAGAAAAACTACGAGGATTGCTTCGATTTACCTCTGAAAACGAAGAACCCTAGATCGCCTCTCAATCGTCTCTTCCCTTTTTTTTTCGTTTCTCTCGCGAAAATGATTTTTTTTTCACCACCTATAAACACGATAAACTCGCCGCACCAATCCGCACAAGCCACGTAGCTAAAAACTCCACTCTTAAATTGCTTATTTAAGAAACGATTCTACGTTTTCTCCGCAAATTTATTGAGAAAACGGTCAAATTAATACCGAACTTACGCGTTTTTTCTATTTTA
>OVBA01008935.1:0-11531 GCA_900406435.1 Lepidium aucheri | reverse complement strand
GGGGGAGTATTGAGATAAATAGGTTAAGTGTGAGTCAAGGAAGCTTTACTTAAGCCACAAGTAAAACTCACACGTAACCAAAGAAGGAATGAGTTTTNTGTGTAAACCCTTGGAGGGTCACGTGTATATATATGTACTCATGTAAATCAGATCAAAGCAAGAGACAATAAAAATATCTCTCTTCATAATCTCTCTCCCAAAACTCTCTCTCCCAAAACTCTCTCAAACTCTCTTCAGTCTTTCTTCTTCCACAACAATCTCTTCTTTTCATTGAAATCTTTCATTTGGAACCAACTTGAGATGATAGGAAACTCAAGACATGACATTTGGTTACTCACGGGGGATTTCAACGACCTTTATAGCAACGAAGACAAGCTTGGAGGGCCACCAAGACCTGAGAGAACTTTTAGACCATTCCGGAAAATGGTAGCAAACTACAGGCTCCTAGAATTATCATCCTATGGACATTCATATTCCTGGTGTGGTGATAGGCATGGCGCTTGGGTCCAATGCAAACTAAATAGGAGATTTGGAAATGACGCAGCATTTTCCAGGAATCACCTTACTAGACTATATGGGCTTGGATCATAGGCCATTGTGACTACACTAGTTGCAGGACATCAACAGTTCTTGAGGAGATTCACCTTTTATAGATGATGGCTTTACAAACCCGAATTTTCTGAAGCTGTTAAGAGAGGATGGGAGGAACACAACTCGAATATGATAGACTGTATTGCAAAGGTTTGTAGAGGGATATCCATGTGGAAAACAAAAGGTCTTCATAACTCAGCATGAAGAATAAATAGTATCAATCATGAACTAGATCAGGAAATGGGAAAAGCCCATGCAGATCAACAAAGAATTAAAAACCTCAAATGTAGCTTGGAGAAAGCTCTCATGGAAGAAGAAATATTCTGGAAGCAAAAATCATCTAAGAGGTGGTTCAAAAATGGAGACAGGAACACAAAAGTTTTCCACAACACTGGGCAATATAGAAGGCTGAGAAATAGGATCTTGGTTCTCAAGGACTCACAAGAAAGGAACCACTTCCAAGAAGGATCAAAAGGAACAATAGCGGCGGATTTCTTCAGGGTACTATTTCAGACATCTAACCCATCAAACCTCAACTAGATATTGGATGGAGTTGAGACAAAGGTAACCTCGGAAATGAATGAAGAATTAAACAAAGCAGTCTCCAGGCAAGAAATTTAAAGACACAGTATTCAACATTAGAGGAGAAAGTGCTCCAGGGTTAGATTGAATGATTGTGGTTCTCTTCCAGAAATATTGGAACCTGGTGGCTAACAAACTCACAGCTAAAGTGAAAGAAGTATTCAGGCTGAAAAGGATGCCAAAGGAGTGGAACTACACCTATATAAGCCTAATCTGAAAGACCTTCAATCCCCAGAATGTCATAAACTTCAAGCCAATAAGCCTCTGCTCGGTAATGTTCAAGATAGTGTCCAAAATCATCTCCAAAAGGCTCCAGCCTTTTCTAAACAAGATTATCTTGAATACGCAAAGTGCATTCACAAAAGGTCGACTAATTTCAGACAACATCATCCTAGTTCACAAAATTATGCATCAATTAAGGAATAAAAATTTAGCTCAAGCTAAATATATGGCCATCGAAACACATATGTCCAAGGCTTACAATAGACTGGAGTAGAAGTTCATCGAAAGAACATTGACTCAGCTAGAATTTCACCAAGACTGGATTGAAATGGTCATGAGCTGTATTACCTCTGTTACATACTCTGTGATTATCAATGGTGCAATTCATAGATTAGTTAGACCGCATAGGGGTATAAGAAAGGGAGATCCAATGTCACCATACATATTCATAATGTGTACGGAAGAGCTGGTAAATATCATGAATAGGGAACAACTGGAAAACAGAATCTCCGTTATCTAGTTTGGCCCAAATGGCCCCTTAATCCAACACTTTTTATATGTAGATGACAGTCTGTTTATCTGTAAAGCAACAAAGGAGGAAGCATAAAAGTTCAAGAATTGCATTTCAGAGTATGGGATGTCTTCTGGACAAAGAATCAACCTTAATAAGTCCTTAATATCCTTTGGTAAAGCAGTGAATCCAGACACGATTGCAGAGATCTAGAATATACTTGGAATCACTAAATCCAGTGGTTTGGAGAAATATCTTGGGCTACCAGATTGTTTCAACCAAAACAAAGAATCAATGCTTCAGCACATTACAGAAAAGATGCTTAACAGAATAACCAACTGGTTCTCCAAAAAACTGTCACTCAGAGGAAAAGAGGTTCTACTCAAAGCGGTTGCTCAAGCCTTTCTGGTATATGCCATGTCCTGTTTCAACTTGAACAAGAATCAATGTAAAAAGATCACAAGTATAGTGAGAAAATTCTGGTGGAGCTCCTCTCAGGAGAAGAATAAAATCCTATGGGTGGCTTGGGATAAACTGTGTCAACCCAAAGGTTATGGTGGAATGGGGTTTAAGGATATTGAGAAATTCAATCAGGCACTCCTATTAAAACAAGCACGGCAGGTACTGCAAAATCTGGAGTCTCTTTTAGCAAGAACACTGAAAGCTAAGTATTTTACCAACTATAACTTCATGGAATGTAGTCTGGGCAAGCGAGCATCATATGCATGGAAAAGTATTATACACGGAAGCGATCTTCTGAAAAAAGGATTAGTTAGAAGCATTGGCAATAGAAGACAATCATATGTGTGGACAACAAACTAGATCTTCCACCATCAGCCCAAGCCTCCGATTAGCAAGCACCTTTGCGTTAACACCTGCCTTGGGGTATATCATCTAATCCTCAATTATGATTGGACATGAATAAATGCCAAGACCTTTTCCACCATAGAGACGTGGAAAGGATTCAAAACTCCCCCCTAATCTCACGGCTGAGAACTCATCGTATTGGGGTTATAGCTCTTCAGGAGAATACACAGTCAGGAGTGGGAATTAGTTTTTATCAAAGCATCAGAGAGATAATGCGAGCAATTCTGCATTGGATTTTGAAAAGAACAGGATAAAAATGATTTGGAGACATAATAAACCCCCCCAAAAAAAATCAAAATTTTCCTGTGGATAGCTATCTTTGATGCCCTTGCGGTCAATGAGAGATTAAAGTCTAGACGAGTGATCTCGGATGAAATGTGTAGGATTTGTGGAAACCATAAGGAAACAATAGTACACACTCTCTTCCATTGCCACCCAGAGCGTCAAACTGTGGCTTTTTTAGCGATTCCAACCCCACATCATGGATTATCTACCTCCTCCATGCTCTACAACCTCTCGTGGTTACTACAACTCAAATCAAACGGTAGAATACCAAAAGAAGTATCAGAGTTCTTCCCTTGGATTTTGTGGCCAATTTGGAAAAACAGAAACCAAACAGTGATTTAAAATGGACCCCACAATCTCCAATAAATCATAGATTAGGCATACTGTGAACTAACAGCTTGGAAAAAGATTAATTTGCAGTCTCGACATAGAAGAGACTCCAATAGGGCTGGTTTCTCAGAGGAAGAAGTGATAGGAGAAGGAACTATTCTATTTGTGGCGACTCACTGGAACCGTAACGAAAGCTATCACGAAGGTGCTTGGTACCTAATGGACACATAAAATGACAGAACTTTGCACACAAGATTCACAACGAGAGCAGCCCAGTCAAAGATGGAATTAGCATTTAAAGGAATCAAAATGGCTCTACAGGCTGGCTATGGGTGACCTCAGAGTAAATAATATGAAACTACTGCTAGATGATCATTCGCTCTTCCAGAGTCTAATGAAACCTCAAGAATGGCCAAACTTCATGGTGTGGTACGTTAAAGTTAACAATCTCAGACTAAGGGTTAGAGGTTCTCTTGCTAAGCTAATCAGTACCAGTTAGAATAGGTATTGCCGCCAAATTGCAAAAAGTGTAATGGCCCATGGAAGACTTAATGACTACATAGGATATGGGCTGCCTTCATGGCTATCAGACCCAAGTAGCTCCCACAAAGCGCTGGCCTTCTTGGAGATTAGCAGAAAAGCCCACTAGAGAAGGAACGAAGAAAACAGAGAGGCCAAACGATATTGGGCCCAACAACTTGCCCAGTAAATTTACCTGCAGTAGCGTAACTAAGGTACTTAACTATCCCCCTCCTCTATCCTAATTTCTCTTTCTAGAGGGAGATTAGTGGGCTTCAAACCCAACCTATGATACAAGAATGTGTTTCAGTAAATGGGCCGGACCTTTAGGATCCGAGAGTCTGAACCCAACTCTAGCGAGAATCATTTCACCATCCACTTCCTATTTGTCGCCTTTAGATTGATGTCTCCTCCTCAAAACCTCATACACGACTAACCTATTAGTAATCATTTCTCCCATCTCTCTCTCTTCCCCTAGGATAACCCCCTAGATTTCCCCTTATTAACCCTAGTTAAACTCTAGTTAGTTAACTACCCTAACCCTAGCCTTGTCGTAACTTTAAAACCCCAATACATATTTGCCACTTGGAACATGGAGAACTATACAATCAATGGTAATTCAAGTAGGTTGCTCCAAAAACAATAAAGACTCAAAGAGATACGTGTCTGCATATATGAGCCGCCCACGCTTTCCCAGTTTAGAGAATTTGGAGTTTTGATGCGCCCTAATCTTTTGATTCATTGTTCACGGAAAACACGCCTCATGATTGCCACTCCCCGCCTCTGTCTTTATATGCAACAATGGCTCTTGTATGGGGATCAAAACACCAACTAGAGAAGATATATAACTCATTCTTGCAAGCGATTGAACACTTTCACATGGGAAGAAAGGACCCAGCGATATTCCTTCCTAATCAAGCTTATGCCGCAATGATGGTCAGAAACCATAGGAGTCTAGTAGCTAGACCTTTGAACAGGTGGGAACAAGGCATTCAGAAAATGGTCGAAGACCTGCCAAAGCACTGGAATCTGCAGAAAGCGGTCAAAGTAAGAATGATTAACAAAGATTACGCCCAATTTTTCTTTGACTCTGAAGAAGATCGAGCTTGTGTTCTTTGAATGCAACAGCTTATCTATAATGGATGGCTTATAGCAATGGCAAAATTGGAAGACTACATGACTCTGGATTTCTTAAAGATAGTGAATCTATGGATCCAAATCACAAAATGCCAATGCAATTTGCATCTGAAGAGGCGGCTTCTACAATTGCGAGCTCTCTAGGCGAAGTGCTGGAAGTTGATCTACATGAAGGGTCAGTCACAACTCCTTTCACGATCAAAGCAAAAATAAGGTTTAAATTTGAAGACAGGCTGAAGCTCTATAAGATTATGCATTGTGGAAATGGCGATATGTTCCAAGTGGAATTTGCATATGAATTGATCTCCCGTTTTTGCCTCATATGTCAAAAGCTAACCTATAACACATGCTTCTGTACTTATATTCCTCAACCCTCTGATTACCTAACCAGTCCTTTTCTAGCCGGAGATAATGGAAGTAATAGTATGTTAAGCAGCCCGTCCTTGGAGAGCATGTTGTTCGCAACGCAACCTCCTTTCTCACCACTAGCAGCTCAGATACCTCTGGCTATAGGAACAACCTCAGCTAAATAACCAATAACGGTGGACGATTTTATCATGAATCACAATGAAGTCTTCCTCTCCGAGGTAATGCTCCATCCAAGAATGATATAGCTACAGAGACCCACCTTGGCGGCAGAGGAATTGTAAGCTCGTCAGAGGACGCAAACAAAAGAAAGAGGAGCTTCAATACAGATGAAGTTGTTGCTATGTTGAACGCCAAGTCAAACTAAATCAAGCTTTCTCTATTATGTTAAAGTGTGGTCTTCAAGTTTAAAATCAATTCTTTTATCTGGTCTGGATCATTATTAAGCTTTAGCTGTGGGCTTTAATTTTCTCTTTTTATTTTATATTGGGCTTAGCTTGGATGCTATGTTTCACATCATTTTTTTTTCTAATGATATTATGAGTTAAAAGAAAGACTCAAAATTATATGGTTATACTGCCACGCTGGAGCATACGAAGCAACACGTGTCATGCTTTGGTGGGCCAAAATATTGGTCAATCAAATCAAAGTATCTACCACTCCACTCTGCGGCCGCAACAGATCAACACGCATTCCATTCAACCGATTACACGTGACAGTCGCACATGAATCCAACAACTGTAAAAGAGAGATAAGCTCTTGACTGCATGAGCTCAGCCGTAGACGATTTCTTGCCTTAACCAACTAATACAAGCAAAGAGTAAAGATAGAAATACATAAATAGCGGCGTTTCAACTACTTATCTCTCACTACTTCGTTTTCTCTCTCTCTTTCGTCAATGGCGTAAGAAAAATCAAAATTGCAGATAAGCTCCTAATTTAGCGGTCCTATCAGCTTTTGTCTACGTTTCTTCCTGATAGAGGTATCTATATATCTATTTAATCATGGAGTTTTCGTGCTCTCTATGATCAATTACCATGAATGTACACAGTTAGAAATATTATTTCGAATCTTATGCTTATTTTGTTGACCTCCTCTATCTTTGCTTCGGATTTTCTCTAGAAACCTAAATTCACCGATTGTGTTGTTCTATTATGTTTTCTATATTTTTCCATTGGACGGTTCTACTCCTACTTTGTGATAGTGGCATATCCAAATATATGGTTATATTATCTTAATTAGGTGGAATGTGACTACAAAACTAGCCCTAGATTCTGCTAAATTTTGGTTGCATGCGTTGTTATGTTTGTGATAGCATCAATTTGGTTGAATTGAGGATACTAAAAGATGAAGTTCGGGAAAACATTTAAGAATCAAATGGTGCCAGAGTGGGTAGAAGCTTATGTGGATTACAATGGCTTGAAGAGGATGCTAAAAGAGATACGTAGCTGCAAGCAAAGTAGGCTGACTAGATCAGCTTCGAAAATCTCGCAGCAAGCAGAAGCGTTGCACCGTTCGTTTAGTGGCCTGTCGTTTCATCCTCGGCACAGTAAAAATGCAGGGGACATTGAGGACCAAGTCATAAAAGTTGACACGGTGCAGCAAGATAATTCTCGTAACTTGTACAAGACAAAGTTTCTGAAGAAATCTGAAGAAGGAGGAGAATTGGAAGAATCGTTCTTCAAAAAGCTCGATGAGAATCTAAACAAAGTTAACAAATTTTACCGTGATATATTGGATGAAGTGCTGGAGGAAGCTGCTTTGCTAGATAAACAAATGGATGCACTGATTGCGTTAAGGGTCAAAGTGCAAAAGGCCGATGCAGATAACCTGAATTTGAAGAAGCATCCCTCTCATAAGGTCGTAGTAGATATATCAGATGATAACACAATGAGATCACCAAGTACGCATAGACAACAAGAATGTTTATAAGAAGCATATATTTTATGCTCAGCTTACTGAATTCTGGATATGTTTGCAGGCAATGTGAACACAGATATGGTACACGGTATTGAAAGAACTAATATTCCAGAGGAAGAGGCCTCCCATATCGTGGCTGACATTGTCCCGTATTCTCATACTGATGAGAACGAAGAGGAAGCTGGTACTGGTGATAAGCAGGATCTCCGTGAAATACTTGAGCGTGTGAAGATGAATGATGCGCTTGAATCTCCTATTTCTACATTAAAAGGGGTTTTTGCGGATTCTAATGAACCAATCTCCAAGAAAGGATTGAAAAAAGCAGAGGAACAGTTGAGGCTTGTTTTTAGTGAGTTCTATCAGAAACTCCGCCGTGTGAAGGAATACAGGTGAGGAGAAGGTAAACTTTTGACACAATTTTCCTTCCATATTGTCATCCAACGGATTTGTCTATGTTTATGTAATTTGAATCAGTTTCATGAATCTGCTGGCATTTTCAAAAATCATGAAAAAGTATGAGAAGGTTAGATATGAAGAGCTACATCTATATCTTACAGATTCCTTAGTGCAGAGCAAGATAGATGCAAGAGCAGCGGAATCATCCTTACTGTCGTTTTTCTGTTTAATTTGTAGATAGCTTCGAGGAATGCATCCAGGAACTACATGAAAATTGTGGATAATTCATTGATTGGGAGCTGTGATGAGGTATGTGGAGTACTTATGACATAGAATCAGTTTTCCAATATGTTTAAAATTCTGTTCACTGAATCCTGGTTTAGGTTAACAGACTCCTGGAGGGAGTAGAGGTAACTTTTGTAAAGCACCTTTCAAGCGGCAATCGAAGAGATGGCATGAAATGTCTAAGGCCAAAAGTTAAAAGAGAGAGGCACAGGGTTACATTTTTATCTGGTAAGGGAATCTAAAAAGAAAGAGAGTCAGTTTTCAAAGATGTTACAATCGTTCAGTAATAATTGTATTTCAACTTCCCACAGGTTTCTTTTCTGGTTGCTCTGTTGCACTAGTTGTTGCTGTTGTTTTCAAGATAGAAAGCAGAAAAATCATGACGAAGGACTACGGTACTGAATACATGACGAATATAATACCTCTTTACAGGCAATTATTCTATATAGTTACTCAGAACTTGTGCTCAGAAAATTAGAAACCAGATCTTTCTTGTCTCACTCACAAGTATTACATGTCCTGCAGCTTATTTGGATACATCATTCTTCATATGCTCATGTACTCAACGAATATATACTTCTGGAGGCGTTATAGGGTCAACTATACCTTCATATTTGGTTTCAAGCAGGGAACAGAATTGGGTTATAGAGAAGTTTTCCTGGTAAGCACTGGTCTTGCGGTGCTTGCTCTTATCTGTTTCTTACTAAATTTGCAGCTTGATACGGACTGGAGGATAAATGATCATAAGACACTCCCTGAAGTTATTCCGTTGGGTTTGGTCACTGTAAGATATTTTTAGGTGTTCACGTTTTGTGCTATGGTTAAGTATCGGTTAATACGATGAAGCATGTCAGGATAAAAAAACACTGTTTGCTTGCAGATTGTTCTTCTCTTACTATTTTGTCCTTTCAACATCATATACCGTTCAAGTCGGTTATTCTTCCTTCGATCACTGCGTCACTGTATTTGTGCTCCTCTATACGAGGTTATCATTTTAGATTGTCATGATTATACGTACCAGTTGTTATAACCAAGAACATCAAAGATCTTATCTTGATGTTTTGTTCTTTATGACAGGTTACACTTCCAGATTTTTTCTTGGCAGACCACTTAACGAGTCAGGTTTTGTATCTTATACTTGCATTAATCTCTGTGAATTGACAAGAAATTGCTCGGAATACTAAGTTGTTTTTGGTAAGTTCAGGTTCAATCCATAAGGAGTTTTGAGCTATTTGTTTGCTACTATGGCTTAGGAGAATACTTGCAGAGGCAAAATAAGTGTCATAGTCATGGTGTTTACAATGCCTTCTACTTTGTCGTTGCTGTTATACCCTACTGGTTTCGCTTTCTCCAGGTATTGTACAAATATAGATTAGATCCAATCACTGATTCTGTCACATCCGAATCTCTAACTTGCATCTTCACTTTTTTTTTCAGTGCATACGCAGATTATGTGAAGAAAAGGAATCTGTACATGGATACAATGCTCTGAAATATATGTTGACAATCAATGCGGTCACTATAAGAACAGCCTATGAACTCAAAAAAGGACGTAATTGGATGATTTTGGCTCTTGTAAGCTCAGGTGTAGCGATCGGGATGAACACGTTTTGGGACATTGTAATTGACTGGGGACTCCTGCGTAGGCGTTCCAAGAACCCATACCTGAGGGACAAGTTGCTTGTCTCTCACAAGAGCGTCTATTTTGCAGCCATGGTACGTGGTCATATAACAACATCAAAAAAAAAAAAAAAAAAAAAAAAAAAAAAAAAAAAAAAAAAAAAAAAAAAAAAAAGATATTTGGCTAAAAATAGAATATGACTTCTACAGATAGTGAATGTGATTCTAAGAGTGGCATGGATGCAGCTAGTACTTGAGTTCAACTTGAAGTCCCTTCACAAAATCGCTGTAACAGCCATTGTTTCGTGTTTAGAAATTGTACGTCGGGGAATATGGAGCTTCTTCAGGTAACAGTTTTCTGCTATGCTGCACTGTACGAGAACAGAAAACGGGTATGGGAAAAGGAATGGAAAACGTTAGTTTTTAAAATATATAGATACGGGTATGGCAGGGTATCCTTAAAAATATAGTAAAATAGTCAATAGATTAGTTGTAAAATCATACTAAACTTTCGAAATAAAGTGAGGAAAATTTTTAATTTAATATTTTATATAAAAAACAAATGATAAGTTAATCATTGGTTTTTTATCTAGTGGCTGGTGGTAAGTCTAGCACATATGCATAATCAGATATCAAGTCCCACTGACTACAAAATTTATGTAGGAATTTGGTTAATAGGCCGGTCATTGTTGTCCAATATTACCATTGACAAAAAAATGAAGCTAATAATCAGTAAACTAACACTAAAATCAAATTTTTATTTTTTAAAAGAAAAGTGATTCTGTATTCAATAATTAAAAATATCTAAATTTGTATAGAAAAATATATCCAAAATTATCTGTTTTGGTCTTAAATCATCACAGTTTTGGAGATTTGGAAGAAACGTTTCCTTCAAATTTCGATTGTGTCTTGTCTCTAATTATTATTTTTTAAAAGAAAAGTGATTCCGTATTCAATAATTAAAAATAGGGAAATTTACTTAAATAACCTACTTTATTTTACAAAATTACTTAAATAACCTACTTTTTTAAAAATTACTTATATAACCTATTTTTCTCTAATATTTTTAATTACCAAAATACTCATTTTCTTTATAAAAATAGAAAAAAAAAAGAATTTACCAATTTTTATAGGTTAAGATAAGCAGATACTTTGGAAACATATAATTTATCTCAAACCAAAGTACATGTTTTAGGGTTACATAATTGAAATTTTTTTGTTCTGGTCAAATTTCTGCAAGTCTACCAAAAATCTGGCAGACTTCTTGCAATCTACCAAAAATCTGGTAGATTTCCTGCAAGTCTACTAAAATCTCGTAGTCTGCCAGATTTTTGGTAGACTTGCAGAAAGTCTGCCAAAATCTGGTAGACTTCCTGCAAGTCTATCAAAAATCTAGTAGACTTCCTGCAAGTCTACCAAAAATCTGGTAGACTTCCTGCAAGTCTACCAAAAATCTGACAGACTTCTTGCAAGTCTACCAAAAATCTGGTAGACTTCAGTCTACCAAAAATCTGGCAGACTTCCTGCAAGTCTACCAAAAATCAGGCAGACTTCCTGCAAGTCTACCAAAAATCTGGCAGACTTCCTGCAAGTCTACCAAAAATCTGGCAGACTTCCTACAAGTTTACCAAAAATCTGACAAACAACGTACAGTCTACCAAAAATCTGACAAACTTTTTTTTTTCTGGATGCGNATATATGACGCAAAACTCTGACGTTTTCTAGAAAAATACTGATCGATTGGTCCATGCAATGAGAGATGCAATTATTCGACTTTTTTCTCAAAAAAACTTGTAGAGTAAACCGGACCGATGGTCTCACCTTAGATCGATTAGTCTATGTCGTTAGTAACTTTCTAATTCGATACAAAATTATCCGGATCGATCGATCTCACTGCAGA
>OVBA01008934.1:0-11532 GCA_900406435.1 Lepidium aucheri | reverse complement strand
CCCTAAAACGTTGCAAAATTGCGTTGCTAATTTAATGTTTTGTTGTAGTGACTTGTTTTTGTATTTTTTGTAATTATGTTTTCGCACTCTAAATTTTTGTTGGTTCCACTTTCTAAGACTGCTAACTTTGATAATTACGGTATTTTTGAAGTTTTTTTAAGAGATTTCATGGCTAATTGAGATTATTTGGAGTAATTTTAGTGTTATGTAAATTGATAGGAAAATCAATATTTATGCTGATAGTTTAACTAATACTGTTTAGGTTAAATCCAAAACTACATTATTTTTTTGGACAACGTAATTTATACAGTTTGTAATATCTCCTCTGGCTCTATGTAATAAAATATATTAGGGTAGCCTAATGTCGGAGATAATCAAAGATAAAGATAATTAAAGGTAATTAAATATATACGTTTGAAGTTTTATTTTTTGACAAGTATATGTCTTTGGATGATCTGATATAATATTGAAATTCATGGAAATATCAAAATCTGCATAACCTAGCATTGATTGATATTGGATGTAAAGTTATAGAGAATTTGATATTTCACCAGCTTTAATTAAATCTATGTCGACTTGTTTCGGTTAGTGTTTATGTAATACCACTTTTTTATATAGTAATTAGATGAAGAAGAAAACAAGATGATATTAAAAGATTGCTTGAAGTGAATAGTTATATTTTCCAGCTAATGATTCATGTATCTGAAATTCAACTCCATTCTATTACATGTTAAAGTTGAAAAGTAGAAAATTTTGGAGATGTATATCGAATATAGATATAGATCGGATTTTGCCATCAAATTTAAAATGAACACATAAAATTAGAAGAAACTAGTATTGAAACCGGTTCTAGCACAAACAATACTTAGAATCCAAGATTCCTGATTAAAAAAGTGGGAGAGAATGGGCAAGGACACTTATGAGTTGGATTGGAGCAAGAGTAGTTAACTTAAACGAGTAGAGATGATTGCCGACTAGGGTGTTCTTATTAGCTTGAAGTATGTCAAAAAGCCAATCTCTTTTTTAAAGGATTGTGCATCTATTTATAAGTTATAGAGATAGTTACATGTATAAAAAATAAAGGAAAATTTACAATTATTTTGATAAGATTGAATCTGGTAAAATTCATGCTAGATTTACGAAAATTTTCCATATCAGAATAGGAAAATTTCCATTTCTTTGTTTTGCTAACGTGTCATCCGACTTCTCTTCAAGTTCGAAAAACTTTCCGAGACGAGACTTTGCCGAGTTGATAATGATATCCGAGTTGAAGCCTTGATGCTTGTAACTAATTTGTTCTCTAGTATTTGACCCGTTGTTTCTCGTGGAACAAAGTAGGATTTGAGATCCACCTCCAACAATTGTCGCCCCCAGACTCTGAAAATTCTGGTGCCAAATTTCTGAGTTGGAAGGTTTTTCAACTTCCAGAATCTTTGGTCCACATGTCAGATCATGAATGGGCTATTCGAACAGTCGCCTCGGTTTAATGCGAGTCATAATTATTACCGCGTGGCGTCTCTTCGATTTCCCCCCTCCACTCAGTCATAATTACTGTTTGGCGTTGTTTAGGCTTCCAGTAATTTCTATAAATATCGTGATTCCTCTCTTTTAACCACTCACTTTTCATCTCCGCAATCTTTCTTAACAACTTCCGGCTTTGCTCCTTACTTTCTTCCAACTTCGACTTTTCTTAAATTTGTATTAACTCTTTTATTCTTCAAAAGATGGGTCTTGATGATTTCAAACTCCCAAATGTTGAAGCCGGTGTAAATTCTTCGCTTGACGGATTAAATGCTCAGCTTTCTGGAGGTCCTTTTAGGGTTTTAGGCCCTCTGTTGCTCCATCTCGGGACATCGTAGAAGTCCCTTCCGAGTCTGGTCGCAGAGATTTGCGGCCTGCAAAAAAGGCGAGAGCTGATTCGCTGCTAAGGATTGGTTCTCCTAGAAGAACCGGTAGGAGTGGTTTCGCGGGTGCTTCTTGTGGAAGGAGTAGGGGTGTTCCCGACTTTCATTTGAACTATAACCATACTGATCCTCGCTTGATTCTGGAGTTTTGGACTGAGTGTGCTAACTTAATGTGTCAGATTAGAACCTCGTTGGAGCGCCTCCCGTCCCCGATCAGACGAAGAACCGCGAGGAGTATGAAAAGGCTGCCTACTTTCTGTTCCGGGTTTGTATGATTCCCAAATGTTGCTTCATATTATTAGATTTCTCTGATTTCTAACTACCGTTTTTCCAATGTCCTTGCAGTTTATCGCCTTCTTGAACAACATTATGCTGGAACGAGAGAGGTCTATTGCCAACACGGAACCTGTTTTCCGCTACCCAAGTTGCAGGGGACCACCTTGAAGTGGTGGAGACTCGGTCTACGCTCTTTGTTGCCAAGGAGGAGCTCGCTCGTGTCAAGGACGAGTTGAGGCTGAAGCGTGAAAACATCCTCAAGTTGGTGGAATAGAATACGGCTTTGTCTGAGTCGCTAGACTGTATAGACTAAGATCGGGGTGCTGCGTTCAAGTCTCCTGAGAAGAATTTTGATTCTCATCTTTGTCAGGCCTCAACAATTAGGAATTCAAGGGTCTTCAAGGTCCTCCGTGATCAACTGTCTGATTGTTTTGCCCAAATTACTGTTTGGTTTAACGACCTGGATAGGAACCTTGAGGCCGATTTGTTGTACACCCAATATCTTGGATTGGTGAATGTTCTCGAATGTTTGTCCGCTCGGGGAGTCAACATCTCTTTTAAGGTCACCGACTTGATGACCGCTAAAATGGACGAGTTTAAGGGCCTCGTCAATAAGGAGAGCTTGGCGCTGCTACTTTCGGAAGACTTGGTCGTCCCTGTTTTCGAGGTGGGTGAGGCTTCCAACACTAGTGAAAGTAGACACACAGAAGTACCGTAATTTTTCTGGACTTTGTCATAGTCTTTACTTTTGTAACTGCCACTTGGCTTTTTGGTAGTCGTATATAATTCTTTGTAATCGATTTTTTCTTTGTATGTATTTTTCCTGTCTCATTGAAACATCATTAGTTGTTATGAAGTACGATATTCGATTATGACTTGTATAATAAAAGATCGTCAAATGATTGATTTGTTATTTTACGAATTCTAATACCTAAAATCCTTTTCTTATCTTTGCGCATTTAGTCAATTTTCTTCCCGAGTTAGAGAGTTTGATCCTGATGTTAGCTTACGAAGAAGAATTTCATTATGCGGCTTTTAAATCTGAGATTTTAAGACTCAGTTTAAGTTTTAACATTTTTGGACTCAAAAACTGTATTCGTAAAACTTTGTTTAAAGAATTTCTGACTACCTGTACAGAAGTTACGTTTTGTCTTTGTTGAGATTCTTATCTCTCAAAAAGTATGTACAAATCTATGCTTTGTCTTCGAGCAGGAATTGATCTCGCTATTCTGTACGAAACTATGTTTCATCGTGTAATAAGATTTTAATCTCGGAAAATCTGTACAAAGCTATGCTTTGTCTTTGGACGAGAATTGATCTCATAAATTTGTATGAAACTATGTTTTGTCGTTTAATGAGAATTTAATCTCGAGAAACATGTACAAAGCTATGCTTTATCTTTTGACAAGAATGGATCTCGTAATTCTGTACAAAACTATGTTTTGTCATTTCATGAGAATTTAATCTCGGCAAATCTGTACAAAGTTATGCTTTGTCTTTTGACGAGAATTGATCTCGTAATTCTGTACGAAACTATGTTTCGTTGTTTAATAAGAATTTAATCTGAGCAAATTTATACAAAACTATGATTTATCTTTTAATGAGAATTAGATTCTCGTCTGTGTTACAATGACTTAGTCTTGTAACCGTTAAGAACTGCTTTTGGATTTGAAATAGGAGTAAGAATTAAATTCTGGTTAAAGTTTTTTAAAGTTGTACTCGGCGAGTTTAAAACCAGGCTTAAAGAAAAGGACTAGGCCTTTATAAGTGATTACCGAGATTAGACTCGGTGAAGTTTTGAGACTCGAAAAAGATTTTCGAGGGTGAGTTTGGCGAGATTTTAAAGACTCGTATGAAGATAAGAACTAGGTTCTTATAGGTGATTTTTCAGGATTAGACCCGGTTACAAGGCAAGATAACTTACTTCTGATTCTGCGAGAATTTATCTTGTCTCATAATTTCAAGGATTATAGGGTGTAACTCATTTTTTGGAGCCCAATTAGAGGCTTATGAAATTTTTTATATAGTTCTAGTTGAACCTGAAGGCTAATTACGTATCTCGATGAGATAAAGCCAAGGCATAGTTCTCAGTACATAATTAAGTAAATAGAGATGCGTCAAGTAACGCATCTAATTTGCCGAGTTGGCGAACCTTTAGTAGTAGTATCGTTTCAAGTTGAGAGTTCCAACTTCGAGGAATCATTGCTCCATCCATAGTAGCGATCTTGTAAACTCCTGGTTTTATGACTTCGTAGACGATGTACGGTCCTTCCCATTGTACCGAGTTCCCGACATTAAGTTCAACCGTATTTTCAAACACCTTTCAAAGTACGAGATCCCCTACTGCAAAGTGTCATCCACATACTTTCTTATTGTAGTACTTTACGGCTTGTTGTTGATAGTTTTGTACTTAAAGAAGCACCTCGTCACGTTCTTCTTCCGAGTCGTCCATGCTATTTTCTATAGCATTATTGTTAGAGTCCTTGTTCTTGGAGAGACATTCTTGGCGTAAAGTTGGCACACCTTTCTCGGTTGGAGCCTAATATACCTCATTTTTATCAGTTTCTAACTCACTAATTTGCATGTTTTCAGATTGATTATCTGTATTTTAGAGTCTTTTCAGGTAAAAAACAGGTTTATTTCAAATTATGCACACGGAGCATGGCTTAGGATGAATTGGAGCAGTTTTTGGAGTTTTCAGCAAAGATTGGAGATCGATCAATTACCTCTTGATCGATCGATCATTACGCCATTGAGAGCATTGCTCAACCCTACGATCGACCTACACTTCATGGATCAATCGATCAGCTCTACAGTGAGAGATACACTCAAACCTTTGATCAAACAAGACTTTGAGAGATCGAGCAATCAACACAGATAGATCGATCAACTCCTTGATCGATCGATCCTCAAGCCTGCAAAGTTTAAGACCTAATTTTCCTGTTTTGCACCTGTGTTTTTAGGATCATATAAATAGTTGTTTTTCAATTTTAGAAAGGGAGAGAGACATAATTTTCAATTCAGAGAGTATTTTGTAAGCAGGGAGAAGAATTCCATTATACTTTTGAGAAGATTTCTAAACCCTCTTATCTTATACAATCGAATATCATGTTCTTCATCATCATGCCTTCTATTGTTTGTTTAATCATGTCTGAGTAGTTACCTAATCTGGTTTAGGGTTTCTAGGAATTTAAGAATCAATGATTAGGGATTGAATAGGATTCAATGTCTAAGAGTTCTCCATATATGCTTGTGTGTAATGCTTAGATTAGCTTGATCACTCAATATATGATCCTAGGTTGTTTTACATTCCAAAAGCTTGTAAGATTCCTGAACTAGCATTGAGGAGCAATTGAATCTAACCAACGATAGTTGTTAGGATTAATTATGGATAATTGAACCTGGTTGTTAAAGCTTATCTAGAATCTGGAACCAACAATAGTTAGGATCTCTAGGTGTTTGATAGAGTGACAAATACCACGATAGTGGATTTGTCAAACCTTTATGTTCAAGTCGAGAATGGTGCTTATTTGTTCCTTAATATTTTCCCTGATTGATTCTTATTTCCTGAGGAATACATGATGCCTCTGTTAAGTTGTTTGTTTACATTCAATTATTCTATTAGTATAGCTTGAATTAGGATTAAGTGATTGAAAGTGCAAGCTTGGTTCTTTGTGGATTCAATCCCAAACTACTACTACTACATTGTTGTGCACTTGAAGTAGGATTCATAGGGTTAAAACTTTGTGAACACCAGAAGCATTGCTTCCATTCCATGAGAAAGGGAAAATGGAGTTTGTCTAGTCGAGCATCTAGGTGTAGTTTGATGTGACCATATTACGTCATCCAACTCAAATGCCTAACTTCCTTTCTTTTTGAAAAGTTATTTCTTCAGTCCCTCGAGAATCTGTTTGTTTGTGGCCTCTGCTTGACTGTTTCCTTGTGGGTTCCGAGGAGTTGACTTGCTTACTCGGATATTCCATCGTGGTCAGTTATCATTTATGATCTCGCAAGGTAAACCATATCAGCAGATGATGTTCCATATGAACTTGATCACATCCTTATCCTTGATATGGAATAAGCCTCTACCTTGACCCACTTTGAGAAGTAATCCGTCATGACAAGCATAAATTGCTTTTTCCGTGATGACAGTAATGATCCGACTATATCCATTGCCCAAAGTATAAACGGATAGGACATGATTGTTGAGGTTAGCTCATTGGTTGGAGCGTGGATGATGTGCTCGCATCGCTAACATTTGTCACATTTAGCAGTGTATTGAGCGCATTTATTTGCCATAGTCGGCGAATAGTAGCCAAGTGTTATGATCTTCTGAACAAGCATTCTTCCACTATTGTGGTTTCCTTAGGCTCTATCATGCGTCTTTTTGATGATCTTGATTTTATTGTTGTGAACACAAGTAACTAATACTCCGTTTGTACTTGTGCGATAAAGTTTTTTGTCGACTTGGGCGTAAGAAGCGCACTTTGCTTTGAGACGGCAAGCTGCCCATCTATCCGCTGGTGTTTCACCGTCAAGGATATATGCGAGAATATTGTCTCAACAATCTACCCTTGGTTTGTTAATTTGCTTGGTGTCTGCAATCTTGGTATCTGACTCGTCCTGAATGTCATCTATAGCCGAGATGAGTTTGAGATCTCCTTTCGGTAAGCTTATACTTGGATGATCTATACTCTCTACTGGTATTATTCGTCTCTGAACATGGTCCATTGTGGATGCGAGAGCTACCAGAGCATCTACAGATGTGTTCTCGGATCTAGAGATTTTATTGATCTTGAATCTCAAATCCTTGATCAGTTCTTTAGCGACTTTGAGGTAAGCTTCAATTCGGTCATTCTTTGTGTCGTAACCCTCGTTAACCTGGTTAACGGAAAGCTGGGTGTCGCAGTAGCAATCAATGTCGATTGCTCCGACTTCCTTGGCAACCTTTATTCCTGAGATCAATGCTTTGTACTCTACTTTGTTGTTGGATGCCGGGAATGCAAGTCGGAATAACTACTCCAGAACTTCTCTCATTGGACTCTCTAGTTGGATACCGACTCCCGAACCGTGCTGTGATGAAGATCCATCTACGTATATCTTCCATGTTTGATGAGCTTTGGCAGACTCTAGAGGCTCTAGATCGGGAGATAACTCAATTAGAAAGTCGCCTAAAACCTGTGACTTCGAATTTGTTCGTCCTTTGAACTCAATGTCGTATTCGCTCAACTAAATCGTCCATTTGGTTAATCGCCCTGATTGGTTTGGACTATGCATTATTGTTCGTAGTGGATGATTTGTTAATACCATAACGGTATGAGATTGGAAGTAAGATTGTACTTTCCTTGCTAAAGTGACTACTGCTAACGCAATTTTCTCTGTAGTCGGGTATCTTGACTTGGCTCCATCTAGCGACTTGCTGATGTAGAAAACCGGGTGCTGATTTCTTCTGTCATCTTGAACTAGTACACTACTTACTGCTGACTTAGAAACTATGTATAAGTACAATGATTTTCTATTTTTTGGTTTTGCGAGGATCAGATGTGTTGAAAGGTACTATTTCAACTCGAGAAAAGCTTTTTTGAAAGTCTCTCCCACTTGAACTCCTTGTTTCCACGCAGTAAATTGTAGAATAGGAGACATTTGTTTGTTCAACATGATATGCAACGGTTTAAGGTTGCTATATGGTCTGTCAGCCTTTGTACTTCTCGTTTATTCTTCGGAGGCAACTTGGATTGTTGTAACTTGCTTTGGGTTAGCTTCTATTCCTCTTTGAGTGACTACGTATCCAAGGAATTCTCCTGAGGTAACCCCGAAAGGGCATTTCACCGGGTTGAGCTTCATCTGATACTCGTTCAGTGTTTGGAAGCAGCAGGCTAAGTCATCGACATGACCTTCCGCCTTTAACGACTTGACCAGCATGTCGTCTATGTATACTTCCATTGTTTGCCCGAGTTGATCGGCAAATATCTTATTCACTAACCACTGATATGTTTCTCCTGCGTTCTTTAACCCAAATGGCATGACTTTGTAGCAATAAGTTTCTTGCTCTGTAATGAACGAGGTTTTCTCTATGTTTCTAGGATGCTTCTGAATCTGATTGTATCTCGAGAAAGCGTCCATGAATGAAATAAGTTTGTTCCCCGCGGTTGCCTTGATAATTTGGTCGATGTTTGGCAATGGGAAGCTATCCTTAGGGCAAGCTTTGTTCAGGTCGGTAAAGTCAACACAGACTCGCCACTTTCTATTTTTTTGGAACGACTACCGGGTTAGCTAGCTATTCGGGGTATTGAACTTCAGCGATAGACCCGATTTCAGTTGGCTTTTTGACCTCGTTGATTACGGCCTTCGTTCTTTCTAGTCTGAGTTTCCTTCGCTTTTGCTTGATCGCGTTGTATGTCGGATCGACGTTTAGCCTATAGCTTGCAATTGCTGGGTTGATTCCTGGCATGTAACTTGCTGTCCATGGGAATGTCGTCACATTCTTTTTGAGGAGGTGATTGTCTTTGATCGGTTACTTAAGTCGACTCCAATGCTTACAAATTTTGATGAGTCTGTCAAATCAATGTTGACGAGTTCAATAGTTGATTGGTCCGGTTTTTTGGGAAAGGGTGGTTCAAATAACGCTTTGCTTCCTACTGATGTTGTGTTCATGCATGACTTGTTATGTAATTTTAACTCGACAATGAAGCAAGTTCTAGAAATTTTCTGATCTCTTTTAAGTGTGTAAACTCCATTTGTCGGTATTTTGACACATTGATGATAGCTAGATGGGATTGCCTTTATTGTGTGTATCCATGGTGTTCCTAGGATCATGTTGTAGATTAGTGGTTTGTCTACAACGAGTAACTTGATCCATCTCGTGATTCCGGCAACTCGGCCCGCTAGCTTCACTATTCTAATTGTGTTGATTGTACTTCTATCGAACTCGGTCAAAATCATGTGCACAAGTTTGAGCTGAACATCTGGCAGTGCCATTTTGTCCAAAGTCTCCTTGAATATGAGGTCCACCAAACTTCCAGTGTCGATAAGAACTTGTGAAACATCACAGTCGGTAACTTGGTGTTTGACGACTATGGGATCATTGTACAGAAAACTAACTCTTTTAACGTCCTCAGCCGTGAATGTTATTGCAGAGTCTACTAACCGCATATTCTCCCCTAGGGGTTCCTGGTTGATAGAAGTGACAATTCTCCGTTTCTATTTCTTGATTGAATGGATGGTGTCGTCACAGAATAGTAATCGACCCATGATAACACCGATAACAACTCGTGGGTTGCTGGATTCAGCGTTTTCCCTGACCGATTTTTGTTGCTTAGTTGCTTCTGAAGTGTCGCCTTTCGGGTTTGCTGACTTGAAAGCAACTTCTTGTAACTCAGCTTCTTTCAGCTTTTGTGCTTTGAATTTCTGAGTTTCTTCTTCTGAAACTTCCAACACTCCTTTGTTGAATTTCAAAGCAAGGAACTCTTGTAGTTGTTTGCACTTTCAGATCAAATGATTGATACAAGGTTAATTATACCAATTTAATCTCGTGTGCGTATTATATCGATGTATCACTTAAGGATCGAATCCACGAGGACCAATGGTTATACTATCGATCTCTAGATTAAACTCAAGCTAAAACAAATCAAATAATGGTTGGAATGAAACAAAACAAAGCAATAACGATATGAAACTAATAAATAAAACGACATCAGGCATAGGGTATTCATCAGGAAATAGGAATCTAACTAGGGAGACTATTCAGCAATTACTTAAGCTCAATTCTCGACTGGAACAGAAAGGTATAAAGAGTCAACTCTTTCAGTACTCAAGACTCCACTCGATAATTTAGAGGTCATAACTATTGTTCGTTCCAAATCTCGAACATGGATTAAACAAGTAGGTTCAATTATCCACAATCAACCTAAACATCAACTATCATGGTTAAGGATTGATTGCTCATCTAATCTAGTTTAGATTCCAAGCAAGCTTTTGGAGGGCTAACAACCTAAGTTCATAGATTAGTTGATCAGGCTATTCTACGCATTAAGCATAAGATTAGATGGAGAATACTCTATTGAATTCAAACCCTATATGTCCCTAATCATTGATTCCTAAATCCCTAGAAACCCTAAACTTGATAAGGAATCTACTCAGACATGATCAAAGCGGAAACACAAACATAATAAAAAGAAACATGAATTGCAATAGAAAATAAAAGAGGGTTTAAAAATCTTCTGCAATGGTGTTGTGGAGGATAGAGATCTTCTCCCTAAAGTTACAAAAGTGGCTGCTGAAAATGATAGGATTCCCTTCTAAAACGTGGCTAGACCTAGTTTTTATAAGGGAAAATCGTTTTGGTACAGAATAAGTTAAATCGGGTGAAATATGGACATTTCAGGGTTTTCTCGTGAAACTTCGATGATCGATCGATTAAGGTGTTGATCAATCGATCAAGGTCTTAGTAGATTGATCCTCAAGTCGAACGCATCTTTTGGTGGCGTGTTTGCGGCTAAAATGACATGTCTTCGGTAAGCTCTTCATATCTTCCTAACCGCTTGTCTGATTGTCCTCAAACCACCTACAAAGGAAAGCTAACTCACGTGGCTATCTTGTGTCCATATCTCAGCTCGATCCAGCGGTGGGAAGATTTTCAAAAGAATCCAAACTTGTGACGCTTCTGCATGATTCTGCATCTCCATATGCTCGTTTTCACTCCAAACAACTCATCTTCTCCAAATGGGACCTATGACCTAAAATACTCTAAATCAGACTAAAAGACTCTAAAATATATACTTTGACTCAATAAAACCATGGAAAAAAGGGTTAAAAACCGATAAAAATACCGTATATCAGCTCCCCCAGACTTAATCTTTTGCTTGTCCTCAAGCAAACAGAAAAACCAAGAATGGGAAAGAAGTTTGAAAACGTGGGGAAACTTTCCCCCTCCCCCAAACTTAGGTTCTTGCTTGTCCTCAAGCAAGCAAAGACTAAAAAGAGGTTTGAAAACGTGGGAACTCCTTCCGTCCTAAGAACACCACAAAAACAATCCCTTTAGTAAGCCACATGAAAACAAACCTGACAGAATCCAGACCATCTTGTACTTCCCTCAGACTTTACATCTATCCCAAGCAAACTCCACAATTCAAACAAGAAATCCAAATGCACCATACCGACTTCCTAAAGTATCTAAGTGTGGCCTCATCAAGGGAATATCGATCAATGAACACATGGACTCATCATCAGCCTTTACCTGAACACAAGATTATCTTGCTATGGTTCCTTTCCTCTCATTCCATTTATTTGCAACCGATTTTTCCCTACTTACCTAGGGTATCATTTTATTTTATTTTATCGGCTGCTCAACCAA
>OVBA01008933.1:0-11533 GCA_900406435.1 Lepidium aucheri | reverse complement strand
TACGAAAGGCTTCGTATAAAATATGATGAAGACTTGATTAATTCCAACACTTAACGGGTCTTTAGTATCAAATAGTACTTTGACTCGGATGTATTCATGCAGAAGCGTATGGTTTGCATCATAGTCTATTTCTTGTACTTTCCCTATCGTGTGAGCAACCGCTGATAAGAGATCAATCCTGTGGTGATTAACCGGAATGTTAAAAAGCCTTACCCAAATTGACTCCTTTTCTATGTCCTAATTTTGTTGCATATCTTTTAGTTGGCTACAGTAATCCCCCATTCATCGAAATTCCAGCGATTGGTTTAGGTAATTGAGAGAAGTGATTCTTTTAAGGGAAATTTGAACTTGAATTGATCGTTATTAATCACTGTCCCAACTATCCTGTTTCGCATATGTCAAATTCTTGGCATAGTGAGCATAACCACTATGTAGTAAGTGCTATTTTTAGCGGAAGATCTGTAGGACAGTCATCTTCGATCACCATTGATCTAAGCATTTCTGCAAGACGTGGTGAATCTATTAGCTAGAACTAGCTTGCACGAGTGTAAATAGTTGGTCTTTTTTGCTCCGATACACAAGTTTTAACTCAATGTTCCTGGGATCTTAATACTCGCCTTGGGTCTGTGAGAATCTAATGCATGAAACCCAGATTTGTTTGTATCTAACTTAGATGTGAGCTCTGGCTGTATTAGATTGTCGCTGATAGAAGGAGTTGTTGAGATGTGCTGAGATGACTTTGCGAGTTCTAAAAGGAAATCGGCATCAACAAAATTAATCCGATTATTATACTTCATTCCCTCTTACAGACTAGAGAGAGGAGGCTGTTCATTAGGTATATCAGTATTTTATGTTTAGACATGGTGTAAAACAAAGGAAAATGGACAAAAAAAATTATAATTAAATTTTTCCGAAATTGCCAAATTAAAGAAATTTGTAAATTTTGTTTATAATATACATTTATTAGATCCCGATCATAACTCATTATTTTAGTTAAATAAATTTGTTTATAAGTCTAGTCAAACAATAATAGAATAACAGGAAAATAATTTTATTTTGTTATTGAAAAAAAAACTTTTGAAAAAGAAGGCAAAAATTACAAAAAGTTGGTTTCTGGTTTTTGTGTTGAATTAGTAAAAACGCTTTTTTTTTGTCAACAATATTGAGCCACAACTGGTCGGCCCATTAGCCAAATTCCTGCATAATGCAAGTGGCGGGATTCGATTCCAGAATATGCAAGTACGCATGCCATTTAGTGGACTTACCCCTACCACTAGACTAAATGCCATTTGTTAGTAAAAACGCTTTAAAAACTAGTTTTTGAGAAACTATTTTTCAAAACTACGATTTGTTAAAAGATAGTTTTCCCAAAAAAAACTAGAAACTAGTCCAGAAACTCCTCATAATTGAGACGGTATGTAAATTTAGATAATATTAATATCATATTTTATGATGAAAGAACAAGTATGTGTACAGTATTTATACTTATAGGAAAAAGGGACAAATCAATTAAACTCATTTGATGTACTCTAATGTTAGAACATTTATCAATACATCTAACCCTGGGCATACTAGTCGAGAACCAAACTGAACGAAATTGGAATTGGCTAAATAACAAAATAGTTCTTAAATTCTTATACCTAAGTAATTGAATTCAAACCGGAATTAAACCGAAAACCGAATAGTTACTAAAAATAATTGATATACAATTACATATTGAAAATAGTTATTTATATAAAATTTAATAATCTAAATATCAAAAATTGGACGAGTTACTCTCAGTCTGGTGGTTAGGATGATCCAACTAATGACTCAGGGCACCGAGATTCGATTTCTCTCCACTACATTAGTAGAATAAAAATGGATTTTAGGGTGTGGACTAAACTATGGATCGGGCCTTATCAATCTAGTTGTTGACAAAAAAATATATCCAAATTGTAATTATAGATTCAAATTTGTCAGTTAATTTGAATTAAAATTACTAAAATTACTAAAAAGCTAAAATATTTAATTTTTATATTCATTTATGGTTTTTAAAGAGTTTTTTATTTTTTTAAAATAGATAAAGTTATCCGAACCCAACCCAAACCAAACCGAACAGAGTAAATAACCAAATGGTTCCTAAATATTTATACCCAAACCAAACCGGAACAAAAAAAAACCCAAAAAGTTCCTAAATTAGAGAACCCAAAGAACCAAGAATTAAAAAAATGAAACTAAACCGAACCAAATGAAACCGAACCAAAGAACCGAATGCTCTAGGCTAAATACATCAAACTATTTCGCTAGAAAAAAACTCTAACCTTACCAAAAAGACAAAAAAACCCCCCAGTTTTCTTGTCCCGAAATTAAACCATATATTATAGTTGACTACAGATTCAAATTCCAAACTTTGCATGGACCAAGTCGATTATTAAAGAAGAGAGAGAGAAAAGAAGGGATGAGTTAATGCGTAATATAAATTTTTAGAAAAATAATAAAATTATTAACATGTATTACTTTTAAGTTAGCGAATAATAAATATGTTACCCATATAATAAATGAATCAAACAGGTAATAAATTTACAATTTAGCGGATAATAAATATGTTACCTCTGGAAGAGATGTATTATTGGATGTGTATTTTATTTTAGCAGATAATTAATATGTTACCCGTGTACAATATAGATTACCAAATTATATCTATATTACCATGTAATATATATTACGTTAGTGAATAATAAATATGCTACCACAACAAGAAATATATTAACAGGTATCAGATTTTGGGGCCGATTGGTAAATCTGTAGCTTTTAGTTTTTTGCTGTAGGATTTGGGCTGTAGAATTTTTGGCTGTAGATTTTTTTGTTGTAAGTTTTTTTGTGGTAGACTTTTTTGCTGTAAGTTTTTTGCTGTAGACTTTTTTGCTGTAGGAATTTATATCTCTAAAGTTCATAAATTTTGGCTTTCTACAGCCAAAAACATTCAATAAAAAAAAAGTTTTTCAGAGCAATGAAAGCTAAAAATAAATTTAAAACATGATTGATTCAATTTAAATGCTATGGTAAGATTTTTGCTCTGCAGAGCAATCAGAGTCATTACCAATCACACCCTTTATATTAAGAGATAATAAATATGTTACCTAGATATAATACTCCATCCGTTTCTTTTTATAAGTTGTTTTGCTTGAATGCACATCTATTAAGAAATTTTTTGCTTTTTGTTTTCTCAATAGAAAGTTCATCACTTTATCTCAACATTTAATTAAAAAAAGTAAAGAAAAATAATTTTTTTAATAAAAAATTAGTTTAATTTAACTTTTAGTTTACTTTTTGTCTTGGTTTTGTCAAACAACTTATATTTTGAAACAAAAAAAACCTTCTAAAGCAATTATATTATGAAACAGAGGGAGTATGTATTATCGGATAACAAACGGGTCACATCATTAAATACGGGGGAGAACACATTAAAGTGGTTCCATCGATTTAATGCTCTGTCTTTTCTCTTCCATCAAATTTCTAGGATGATATTTTGGTCATTTACTTCCTTCTACCATTGTTATTTTCTTAAAATCTATAAATCTCTTGTTATCTACTTAATTAGTTTTCTTTTGATGTATATATAGAGAATTCACTCTTCTATTAAGGGATTAAAACGGTTAAAGGCAATCAATTGTTCTCTGGTGTAACGTGATGCTTTTGCAAAAGGAAGCTTTGTGGGAAAGTTTTTATTATGAGAAAGTATAGCCTTTGGAACTGAGGCTTTCTTTTTGTTGAAGATTCCAATTCTGTTGGCTCACTAATATACATCACATTTAGCTAACTTTTATACATCTTTTGATTCATTATGCATCATTTAGGAATTACATTTATCTACTTTAGTATAGTTTTGCATTCACTTTGCAATTTAGAACCTTAGATTAGGGAGTTGCATAGTTTTATTTTTCTGAGTCTTTTTTTAGATGATTTGGAATCGTTGTGGAGAAATGGAGACAAATATAGATGCAATCAAGAATGGAAATGAAGAGGCATGAGAAAGATGGACAAAGAAGTAAGCAAGGACTCATACATATTGGGAAGAGATGAAACAAGGAGGTACTAAGGACTGGTGGATCACGGCTGAGACAAGGGGATCATGGCCGAGATGGATAGTCACGGCCGAAGGAGTGCAGATCATAGCTGGGGCACATGCCACTCGTCACATCTTAAATAATTCACGGTCGAAGCAGAGATAGTCACAGCCAAGACAAGTTTCTCAGCGACTGCAACATGTGGTGTTTCGGGCGGCTCGTGGACGAAAAAAATGGCCGTAGCCGAAGCAGAAATGGTAGTGGCCGAGATCCTCGGTCATGGTCCTATTTAACACATGTTTTATTTTGGGTCAGACCCGGTTGGTTTAGGATAATATTACCCACGCTATTTAAGCCTAAGGACCATCAGCCCAAGAAACCATCACATTTTTGGAAACTTTTCGAACTATTGTCTTTTGGTTATAACGGATGATTAGGAGTTTGCAGAAGAAATTTCCGAAACCTTCATGTATTTGTGAACATCTTTGTGTTTCATCTTCTACCTAGAGTTTCTTCTTAACCCTTTTCTCTTATGCATTTTCATTATGGCTTTATCAACTAGTTGCTTTAGGTTTTGCATGAATATGTGTGAATAGTCTCTAGATGGGTTGAAAGTTAGGTAGATCTAGGGCTTTGATGATTGATTCTCGTTGCTTAGGTTGTTAGATCCATAAATCCTTCACATAAGATGGTTTAAATGCTATGTTTAGCTTGATCAACTAATAACTTTGATGGTAGGAAAGACATTGCATGAGAGGTGTTTGCTGAAAGTCCCGAAATAGTATTTTTGTGAGCTTTCATTTCTTAGCAAATGAGAGTTGATGTTAGGGTGGAAAGTAGTTTTTGTGAGCTTGCTTGATTAATGCTTGTTAAACCTTATGTTGGCAAATGAGTGTTTAGCTTGGCTTATTGTTTGCAAAGAAAATCAATGCATGAGAGTAGGTTGATCTATTTTAGTGTCTCATGCCCTAGAATGATGCATATTTTGTGTTCTTAAGCAACATTAAATTGTTTGTCATCCTTCTAGATTGTTTGCCTTGCCTAAGATCCATTGCCTTTTTTTGTCAACGACAATATCAATATGGGCCACAAAGGCCGGCCATTAACCAAAGGCCGCCCCAGTAGGTGATGGGACTCGATCCCTGGTGCATGTGCGCCTGTCTTTAGTGGACTTACCATCAGCTACTAGACTAAAGGCCACTTGCAAGATCCATTGCCTTTAATCATGTGACTTTCTTCTATTGCATTCACTTAAGTTACTTAGTTTAAATTTAGTTACAATCAATATATATTATCTCCAGCTTAGTTTCCATTACTATCAATCCTATAGTGTTGGTTCCAAGTTCTCTGTGTATTCAAACCTCAAGTGCTTTCAATGATAAGTTGTTTGCATTTTTTGTACTTAATTAATAACCGTAAAAAGCAAACATCAATTTGGGGCCTTTGCCGGGAATCTATGCAATTTACCCTTAGAATTTGGATTCTTGCAACTAGAGTTTTTATTTTATTTTGTTACGAAATTTCTTGAAAGGTTTTGTTATTTTTAAAGGTACGTCACAAGGGAGAAAACATGCCTTCGAATTTATTCTCCATGTTGAAGGCTTATTTAGAAGCTCAAGAGAGCAAGAGAGATGGCTTGGGATCCCACTAGTCATCATGGTTTTGAAAGCTCATCTAAATGGAAACTTTTCTTAAGGACCAATATGGAAATGGTGAAAGATGCCAATCTTGGGACATGGAGTATGAACATGAAGAAGTTATTTTTCCTCAAACTCTAAAGAAGACGAGATTCTCAACATGTTGAAGAACAAGAGAAGTTTAACAAGAGGTTATGTGTGTTTGATACCCATGTGTTTGCTGGGTAACAAAGCTCTAAGGATATAATCACTCACGAGAAGAGGATGGATGAGAGTCTGTTGATGGATAGTGAAGAATATAGTTCTGTAATCACTCCATCCACGTTGACAAAGCTCAAAAATCCGGGTTTTTCTAATTTGTCTTGTGCCTTTGAGACGGACAAGCATGTATACTTGACTTGGGACAACATTGAGAAGCTGGTAGATTTTTGGGACAAAGAGAAAGGCAAAACCCACTCATGGATGTAGAAACAAGTTCTATCGCTAGTAAAGAGCCCAACTAGATTGACAACGGCACAATCAACGAATCCCATTGAGTGAGCTCAAGGCGCCAAAGGAGGACTTTAAGCAATTTCCACAAGGGGTTAAGATCCACTTGGAGGATGAATTTCTACAAGAAGCTGAAGCAATAGTGCAAAACCTTGAACTTCTTCTTGTTGTGAGCTTGATGAGAATCTTATGATAAGGTATGAAAATCCTTGTGAAGATTTTTTGGTTGTTGAATGCATGGAAAACATGCAGGCAAACTCAATTGTCGAGAATGAGCTCTCAACTAAGGAACACGTGCAAGTTGAACACATATTCCAACAAGAGACAAAGGTTAAAAAACCTATAAAGAAACAAGATAATCTCATTGGAAAGGCCTACAAGAAAGGTGATGAAGATAAGTCTTCGAGGGAATAACCCTTTAGCAAGCATCTTGGTGTAATATTCACCAGTGAATTGGGAAATGATGATCCATGGAAGATATCATTCTTTGAGGAGGTTGGGGTGAAAAAATTTAGGGGATAGTTCTATGATGAATATGATCTTGGAGATCCATGCTCATGCTACACTCATTCCTTGAAAAGTGAAATGAAGTCAAGCTAGTGACTGAAAACAAGCTCACTTGGGAGGAAATTCCATGGTCTATCTTGTACATACTTTTAATTCTCTTTGTTTGTTTAACTTTGATGTGTGCCTGGTGGACTTAGACAACAAAAATTGAACTTAGTTGAAGATGTTTTGATCCAAAATAAGGAACCAGGATCAAAGAGTTGGTGGATTTTTCAAAGAAAAAAATGGAAGTGTGAAGAAGGAAGATTACGACCGAGTGCATGCGGATCACGGATGAGAGCACACATACCATATACTATTGATCATCTTGAATTCTGTCTAATTGCTCTCTCAACTCTCATGGAAGCTGATTGATGTTGTCGAGATAATGCCATCATACAGAGAAAAGTGGTTCAAAAAAGGCTAAACGATCCTAGAACCTTTCCATGATCTCTTGGTCCAATTGCTTTCAATAATTCCTGTATGATTTAGGAGTTTCTATAAGCCTCACGCCACTCTCAAAAGCTAAGAGGTTGGGATTTAACAAGTATAACCCTTGGTTTTCAATAAACCTTTTATTGAAGGATGCAATCAAAGAGAGAACCATGGAGGTGGAAGGTATGGTGGTCTTAAGTCATACATAGGAAAATGGTTTAGGAAAAGCTACAAAATCGTGTAACCTTCACCATTTCATACTCTCTTGGTCCAAGGGCTTCCAATAATTTCCTTTGTGATTTAGGAGCTTCTATAACTAGCTAAGAGGTTGGGATTCAACAAGTATAAATCTTGCAAGATTTCTCTTATTCTAGCAGACAAATCAGTTAGACTTTGCATGGTCTATGGATCAACCGTAAGAATAAGAAATGTAGAAGTACCAACAAACTTTGTGGTGCAGGAGATGGATGAGGAGCCACAGGATCCCTTACTTCTTGGTAGATCATTTTTAGGTACATCAGGTGCAGTGATTGACATCAAGAGAAGGCAGATAAAAATCAATCTTATGAAAGACTTTAAGATAAAATTTGACATTAAGGATTGCATGAGAAAGCCAATCATCAAGGATCAGCTCTTTTGGGTTGAGGAAATAGATGCATTGGCTTATGAGTTATTGGAAGGCCTTACAGAAAAGGATAACTTGCAGTGTTCTTTGACAAAGAGTAGTGAAGATAGGTACCTCTACAATGAGACTACACACTACAAGAAAAAACACCGTTTGCGACGGAAAAAACCATTTTTTTCTTTCACTACTTTCTCTCTCTTAGTGTTGAGATGTAGTGTGAATATACAATCCTATTGGGTCTATTTATAGGGAAAGAAGGAAAATTTGCTGTAGATTTGCGATGTACTGTAGCAAGTATCGCAGGGCCATCGCAAATGCCTCGCAAACACTGTAACAGAAAAAATATGTCGCAAAGTCATCGCAAATATGCTACAGATTTGCAACGTAGCGTAATTTGTCGCAAGTCTGTCACGAGTTTGTCGCATATTTTGCGACGCCAGAGTATCCATCGCAAACTTGCGATGTCTTTGCGACATCTTGTCATACGTCGCAAATTTGTCGCAAATCCATCGCAGTTTTTGCGATGGAAATAATTCCTCGCAAATTTCCGTCAAAAATAGTCTGTTTTCTTGTAGTGACATGTCATGAGAATTGGCAGGACTCTCACAATCCGATAGTTGGGTCAGATGTGTTTGAGAATTTGATTGGGTTGCGTACATAAGTCACGACATCAATTGAGGAAGATTCAACCTCAACGAGCTAAGATTTTTGGGTCATGAAATCTTACTCGATCTGAACAGGGTTAAGTGTAGCCTTGTCGAATCACACGATTGATCTTAGCTTAAGGCACCCAAATTGGATCTTAAACCACTTCCCAAAGGGCTAATATACGCTTTATTTTGGACCTAATTCCACATATTCTATCACTTTGAATGACACATTGACTAATGATGAATTGCATCTGCTTTTGACTGAGTTAAAAAAGTTTAGGAAGGTTATATGGTATTCATTGGATGACATCAAGGGCATTTCACTTAATATATGCACTCATAGGATCCATCTAGAAAGTGAATCATACTCTAGCATTGAACCTTATAAGAGACTGAATCCAAATTTGAAACCGTTAGTTAAGAAAGAGATTCTCAAGTTGTTAGATGCTTGTGTGATTAATTCAATTTCTGATAGCATGTGGGTGTCCCCTGTTCATTGTGTTTCGAAGAAGGGTGGGAATACCGAGATTAAGAATGAGAAGGATAAATTGATTCCTACTAGGACTATCACATTACATAGAATGTGCAGAGACTATAGGAAACTTAATGCTGCATCTAGGAAAGACTATTTCCCTTTGCCATTTATTGATCAAATGCTTGAAAAACTAGCCAATCACCCATATTATTGTTTTCTTGACGGGTATAATAGATTTTTTCAGATTCCTATTCACCCAAATGACCAGGAAAATAAAATTTTTAGTTGTCCATATGAAAATTTTTCTTATAGGAGAATGCTTTTTGCATTTGATAGAGAAGTTGGTAGAAGTCTTCATGGATGACTTTTCCATGAATGTCTCTTCATTCTCCTCATGTTTGTCGAATTTGTGTAGAGTGCTTTCTATCTGAAAGGAGACTAACTTGGTGTTGAACTGAGAGAAGTGCCACTTCATGGTCAAAAAGGGTATAGTGGTGGGACACATGATATCATAAAAGCGTATAGAGGTTGGCTAGGCCAAGGTTGAGGTGATGATGCAGCTGCAGTCTCCTAAATCCGTAAAGGACATTCAAAGCTTTCTGGGGTATGCTGGGTTCTATAGAAGATTCATTGAAGACTTCTCCAAAATAGTCAGCCTCTCACTTGACTCATATGCAACTGTACAGAGCTTGAGTTTGATTATGAGTGCTTAAAAGCATTCGACCACAACACCCTACTCCTCATAGCAATTGGCCGCATTCCAACCTTACACGAAGGTTCGAGAACAAGATGCATGATTATCTCCTTTGAGACAAGTTCATCGACAGAATCAGAGCATTACTTGCTTATTTGCTTCTGCATCATTCATTTTCTTTTCTGATTAAGTCGCTTAGGTTGCGATCTATTTTGATAATTTTAAGAGTCTTAGACTCAATATTTATTGATTCTGAGTGCTCATCTAGGTTGCTTAGTTCGCTATATAAAATGAAAAACAATATAAATTTGTCCTCTCCTAAGTTTATGTTTGTGTGTCTTCATTTGTTCTTCGTTTTCGAATTGTTTGATCTGTTTGATTTATTTGGATTCGTGTTTAATTGTATTACCATATCTGGATTTGAGTTGTGGCTTCCTAGATGAAATAAAGTCTATAGGTTTAGGAATCTCTTTCCTTAAATACCAACGTGCTGCATTTTGTTTAGTTGCTTGGCTGACTGATTTACTTACCATATTTACTCTTGCTCTACATTTTGATTAGTTATCTGCCAAGTTTTGTTTCTTTCCTTAATTACTTTTGTTGTGCGTATCATTTAGTTTGAGTCTCAGGCTTCCTTATATGAACCCTTTCTTTTAATCTATGTCTTATTAACACATAGTGGAATTTTCTTTGTTTGTTTAGGTAACTAATTGGGCTTATCAATGCGTCATCAACCACCAGACCTAACTGATGAGGATGAACAATTGTATGAATCGGATGAAACATGAACCTCCACCCGTAGCACGTATGGAGGAACCACCCGATACACGTACTACCACTTGTACCACCCAACTAGCCACCCATAGCACGTACGGATGATGAAGGAGAAGAATGAACCGAGTTTGACTTAGAGGAGTAATCCATCAACTAGACTACACAAATGGCAACAACCCAACAAAACCCCGCAGTCAGATCAATATCTGAATAAAAGTGCTTACATGCGGAGATAAAAACAGGACATGAGGCATGTACCAGACCCAAAAGTACCAATCGACGAGATATTGAAGACCCTTCACGTCACATTAATCCAAAGCTCACAACTCCGACTTTTTCCAGAAGTGTCAACCCAGAATCCTACCACCATTGGGAAACATGGTTAGAAAGCATCTTTCTATGTTATAAGTATCATTACCATAATAAAATTTCTTTTGATGCAGCACGGCTGACGGAAGGAGCCCTTACTTGGTGGGATTGCCCAAAGCTGACCGTAGATGCCACTGCGTCAGACCAATTGCTAGCTGGGCAAGATGAAGCATCTCATGAGGCGATGATATGTGCCATCATACTACCACCATGAGCAGCAAAAGAAGTTTAGGAAGCTTACCCAAGGCTCCAAAAGTGTTGAGGAGTACTTTAATGAGTTCGAGTTGTGGAAGAACCTGTTTGGAGTTGAAGATTCCGAAGAAACTTTGATGGTCCAATTCACTGATGGCCTCCAAGAACGAATATCGGCTAAGGATGAGAGGAACCCGTACAATGACCTTCAAAAGGTGTTGCATCTAGCTATTCAGGCCGAGCAACATATCAAGAAGAAGATGGCCAACTGACCTAACTCAACCAAGAGCGCACCATAGGCCGTAGAATCCATACCAAAGAAGATCGAGATCAATTCTCGATTCAAGAAGCCAACACCCGGATTAACCAAGACTATTAAAGTACTCATGATTCCTCATGTACTCATGATGTTACTTGTTTCAGGTGCCAAGGCTGTGAACATATGGCAAGGGACTGCCCAAGTAAAAGAGTTATGATTCTCACGGCCGAAGATGAGTATGAATCTCAAGAGGAGTCTGAACAAGTTGAGTTGAGTCCACAATTGAACTATTGATGAGTGTGATTTTTAACGGTTTTAGAGTACTATTTTAGGTTGTTT
>OVBA01008932.1:0-11537 GCA_900406435.1 Lepidium aucheri | reverse complement strand
CACTACCCTATAATGATTTGATAGCTTAGACCGAAAAACCTTGTTATCACAAACATCGTTGTTCTCAGGTCGATTGTAAAAGTAACCATCCTTTGATTTTCTTAAGAAAACCAATGAAGCAGCAATTTCTGATTTGGGTTCGAGCATGTGCCCGACACAAGCTTCATAACACCAAATTTTCAGCAAGGACAAATTTGGAACCATTCCAATCCACATCACATGTGGTGTCCTTTCAACTGATTTTGACGGTACCCTTAGTAAGCGTAAACACAGGAATTTTAGAGCATATTCCTTAGAGATAATGAAAGATCTGTGTGGCTCATCATAAATCAAACCATATCCAATAGGATTCGACTCCTCATCTTCGACACACCTTTACCAAGGTGTTCCAAAAGAGTGAGTTTTGAACAATTTCACAATCTCTCAGATGATCACTCAACTCTTGTCTTAAGTACTCACCACCTCGATCCCATCGAGTGGCTCTTATACTCTTGGCAAGTTGATTCTGTACTTCATTTTGGAACTCCTCGAACATTACAATGGATTCCTACTTATGTTTCATCAAATAAATATCACCATATCTACTGAAACCATCAGTGTATTATATGAAGTACCAGCGGTTTTCTCTAGCATTTATGCTCATCGGCCTGCACACATCACTATGTGTAAGGCCCAATAAGTCAGTGGTCCTTTCAATGTCACATTAAAAGTAGCATGTGTCTCTTTGCCCAACAAAGGATTATTCAAATCTCTCAGATGATTCACAATCAAATGTGTCTAAAGTCCATCTCCATGGAGCTTCTGAATCCATTCAATGTTTGTATGGCTCAAAGGACAATGCCAGAGAACAGCCGGTTTCAAGTCATTATACTTAAACTGCTCGGTATTGATGTTATATTTGGGTTAAAGTTTGTTTAGAATATAGAACCCACTCAACAATGTGGTGCTGCCATTACCAATATTATTTCGATTAAAAGAACAACCATTGTCTTTAATCCAAAATTAAATCCTTTATAAGGAGTGAAATAATATCTCTGCTCTAAGCAGTTACATGGTAGCAGTTAATTAATTCTAAAATCAAAAACCCAAGGGCAGATACAAATGACAATTTCCTACGCTAATGCAGCAATCCTTGCTCATTTCCAGAGCGCATGTCCATTTGTCTCCATTCCAACGTTCTACTCTTGCATAGGGTCTGCATATTATACCAAATACCAGACTCAAAGCTGGTATCCAATACCTAAGATAGAACTTGAAATTATAACAAAAATACCTGGAAAAGAAGACTCATACATCTTCTCGAGCTCTTTCAGATTTTCCAGGAATTTCTTGTAGTCCCTCTTCCAATGCCCACTCATCTTGCAGTATTGGCATCGCTTAACATGAGAAGGTTCGCTCCTGGACTCGGTAGACGACCCAAACCTCTCCCGATTCAAAATTGGATCAGCCTTGTCTCTACCCTTCTTCAAGTTAGCCTCAAAAGATTTGAGCATGCCATGCAATTCAGTCAACATCTTCGTCAAGTCATTTTTATTGTAACTTTTTACAAACCAATCATAGCTCGACGGTAGTGATTGCAGAATGATGTCAGTAGCCAATACTTGGCTAATGGGACTGTCCAGTCTAGTCAGGTTATCGATATAACACATCACTTTCATGACATGACAACTAACTGAACCATCCATTGGTAGCTTACACTGAATTAGAGATTTAACCATTTGGTATCATGCTTGCCCCTGAAACATACTTTTCAGGTCAGTGATCATCTCAATAGGCGACTCCACGTTCTCAAAACGCTCCCGCATATCTGAGTTCATGGTAGCCTTCATGAGACGACTCACATCCACCACATTATCATAGTGCTTATTCCAAGCATCTCTTACTGCATGTGAGGCATTGGAAGTTAGTTTTTCAGGGAGAACTTTCTGAAGGACATAGCCCTTTTTCTCCTATCTGAGAACAATTCTCAGATTCCGATACCAATCAAGGAAGTTTGTGTTGGGAATGTCCTGCAATCATTTGTAGTGACTCTAGTAGTTGAATCTAACATTGAGATTAGACAACTCATGTGATACCGGGTTGTTATAACACTTTGCTAGAAGCTGATTATAACCTATGAGTATGGTACTCATTGCTGGCATTACATGATCCTATTTGGGTCACATACCTAAGCAACTGGATCAAGAACATAGGATTGATCATTGGTGCACATATGATGTGCATTGAATGAGTTTCTAAGAATTGGATAGGAGGTAGCGATCGCTAGCCATGAGAGGTAGCGATCGCTACCCACTCAGACCAAATACTGATTTAAGTCGGTTTGGTGTGTGCTATATATATGATGTATGGACGACACAGAAACCTAGTTCTGGCTGTCCCTGCTTTCTCAGTTCCAGTTCATGTGTTCTTCAGTGATTCGATCACCAGACGGTACTAGCATCCCGCTGTAGATCCGGTTGTGTGCGTGTGGACTTCATTAGAGGTGCATCGCCTAGATCACTGCTAATCTCTTTGCCTGATTCGAAAACTCCGTTGCACTAACAGATCATCAGGTAAATCGAGTTCTTTATGAGTAGATTCAATCAGCTATGTTTCTGATCCTGGCAATTGGATTTCCCGAAAGAATTAGGGTTTTTAAAACATGTAAAACCATCAAGAATTCCAACAGTGGTATCAGAGCCAATGATTCTTTAGCTTCTTGAGTCTATGTGCATGTTTTAGTTGATTAGATCAATGATGAATTCAGATTCATGAGTAAAATACGCACAAAACGATAAAAACCTAAAAACTTGTCACGATCAGCGTAGGGTAGCGACCGCTAGGCAACACTGCTAGCGTTCGCTAGCCCCTGGGCTGCTGCAGTTTAATGATTGGTAAAATTAGGGTTTTCGCGATTCAAATTGGTTAACCCTAAACCAGTATGGGTTAATTGAAATCAATGATTGATTTTGGTTAACCCTAACCAGAGATTGATATTGGTTTAATTGGATTAAACCGGTTTCAATTTGGTCCGGTTTACGAGGGTAGCAATCACTGGTCTTAGTGACGCATGATCACTACCGCTTAGTAGGTAGCGATCGCGAGCCTATAGAGGTAGCGATCGCTAGTACCTCCTAGATTTAAGTAAGACTTAAGGGATTAAAAGATTTAACACTTTTAACAAGCCTTGAACTAAATTGAATGTTTATATTGATGCATGTTCATTTCAAACAAATCCTATTCCTCAGAATAATATCAAGCTTAATGATGTCTTTCCACATCTAGTCAACTATCAAACCTTGTTTAATCGCTCGGTGGGCTTGCAGTGCATGGAACCAGTAACCACATAATTGATAGATTGGTTAGCTTGGATAAGTCATCAGGAGTCCTGGACTTAGAGATATCGGAGTGGAATTGGCATAAGATGTCAAATATGCAACAAAAGTCACATAGAGATGTGATTGGCAAAGAGTTGTCTACCGAATTAGCTGTAGGCTGAGTCATCAGGAGTCCTGGACTTAGTTTGCAGTTAAAGCTGGGTCTTGGATCATTGTGTTCAATAGAGGAATTTTAAAGATTGAATATAATGCGAGTTTTCTTAAAGTGTTGAGATTTCTCATTTCCTGAACATCTAACTAAAACTTTAATTTTATCTTGATTCAGCAATGAACAAACCCAGAAGTAAGGTTTTCTCTCTCCAAGCCATTCTTGAAAAGGATAAGTTGAATGGTTCAAACTTCCTTGATTGGTATCGGAATCTGAGAATTGTTCTCAGACAGGAGAAAAAGGATTATGTCCTTGAGAGAGTTCTCCCTGAAAGACTACTCTCAATGTGTCATATGCTTTAAAGCAATCCTGGCATAAGAATTATGATGATGTGATGGATGTGCGTAATCTCATGTTGACCAACATGGCTTCGAACTTGCGAAAGCAGTTTGAGAATGTTGAGTCACCAATTGAGATGATCGCCAACCCGAAAGGATGTTTCAGGGGCAAGCACGAGTTGAGAGATTCTAGACTGTGAAGTCTCTCATTGGGTGTAAGCTATCACAGAATGATCCAGTTAGTAGTCATGTCATGAAAATGATGTGTTATATTGATAACCTGACTAGAATGGACAGTCCCATTAGCCAAGAGTTGGCTAATGACATCATTCTGCAGTCACTGCCGTCAAGTTATGACTTATTTCTAAAGAGTTACTATGCGAATAACTTGATGAAGCTGTTGACTGAGTTACTTGGCATGCTCAAATCCTTTGAGGATGACATCAAGGAGCACAGAGACAAGGCTAATTTGATTTTGAATCGGGAGAGGCCTGGGTCGTCTGCAGAGTCTAGGACTAGACCTCCTAATGTTAAGAGATGCAAGTACTGCCAGATAAGTGGGCATCGAGAGAGGGATTGCAAGAAATTCTTGGAAGATCTGAAAGAGCTCGAGAAGATGTATGTCACTTCTCCTAATCCAGGTATTTTTGTTATAACTTCAAGTTTTATTTTGGTATTGGATACCAGCTATGGGACTGATATTTGGTTTAATATGCAGTTCCCATGGAAGAATATAACGTTGAAGAGGATGCAAATGGACATGCACGCTGGAAATGAGCAAGAGTTGTTGTATTAGTGTAGGATATTGTCATTTGTATCTGCCCTCGGGTTTTTGATTTTAGAATTGATTAATAGCTACCATGTACCTGCTTAACGCAGAAATATTATTTCACTCCTTATAAAGGATTTATTTTGGATTAAAGACAATGGTTGTTCTTTTAATCGAAATAGTATTGGTAATGGCAGCACCCCATTGTTGAGTGGGTTCGATATTCTAAAAAAACTTTAACCTGAACATAACATTAATACCAAGCGGTTTAAGTATGATGACTTGAAATCGGCTCTTCTCTGGCATTGTCAAATGCGCCATATAAACACCGAATGGATTCAGAAGTTCCATAGAGATGGACTTCAGACTCATTTGATTGAGAATCACCTGAGAAGCATGAATCATGTTTGATTGGGCAAGGTGACACAACTGCTTTTAATGTGATAATGAAAGAGCCACTGACTTATTGAGCCTTACACATAGTGATGTGTGAAGGTCGATGAGCTCAGATGCTAGAAGATACCTTCGGTACTTCATATAATCCACTTATGGTTTCAGTAGATATGGCTATATCCATCAGAATGAGACATGAGTAGGAATCTTTTGAAATGTTCAAAGAATTCCAGAATGAAGTACAGAATGAAATTGTCAAGAGTATAAGAACCGCTCGATTGGATTGTGGTGGTGAGTACTTAAGACAACAATTAAGTGATCGTCTGAGAAATTGGGGAATTTTTTCACAACTCATTCTTTTGAAACATCCCGGTAAAGGTGTGTCAAATAGGATTCGAATCATATTGGATATAGTTCGATTTATGATGAGTCACACAGATCTTTCAATATCTTTGGGAATACGCTCTAGAATTAATGTATTAACGCTTGAATAGGGTGTTCCATCAAATCATTTGAAAGGACACCACATTGGATGTGGATCGGAAATGTTCCGATTTGTCTTTCTAGATGTTTTGGAGTTGTGTAGCCTATGTCATGCATTCAGTTGTTAATGAGCTCGAACTCAAATCAAAATTTGATGCTTCGTTGTTTTTCCTGAAAAACGAGGATGTTATGTTACAACCATTCTGAGAACAAGTTGTTTGTTGCTTAGAACTTTGTTTCGTTGGGAAGTTTCACTTTCCAAGAAAATAGTGGGAGAAACGCAGGAATCTCAAATTGTTAAGGTAGAGCATCATGTGGATCTACAAAGAGTTGTAGAGTCTGCACCTGTGGTACATCCAGCTTGCAGATCCGAAAGGATTCGTAATTGGTCCGAGAGACGTGGTCGTCTCGTGACTAACCATCATGATCTTGTGATCAGTGATAGAAACGAACCTGCGAGTTACGAAGAAGAGATGGACCCAAACTCTGAGAAATGGCTTAAAGCCCATTGAATCCAAAACGGATCCATGTCCCGAAACCATGATTGGTGTTTGGTCAATTTACTTAATTGGTGTAAAAGCCTATGAAAGTAAAAGGGTTTTTAATGATGAAAGAACCGACATGGATGGTAGTATTCGGACTTACAAAGCAAGGTTGGTGGAAAAGGTTTCCAGCTAATTCGTGGTGTTGACCATGAGGAAACTCAATCCCAACCGCTGCGGTTGCATCTGTGATACTCATAATCATGAAGCTAGATTGGTGGATAAAGTTTTCAACTCATACATGGTGTTGACCATGAGGAGACTTGATCCCAATCAATATGCTTATGACTGTTCGGATTCTCCTAGTAACTGTAAATCTATATAAAGGTCTGACAGATGGATATGGTAACCGCCTTCCTAGATATGTATTTGGAAGAAGATATGTAGATCAGAGAACTTGAAGGTTTCATTGATCCTGAGATGTTGGGATAGCGTGCAAGCTTCAATAGTCCATTTGTGGATTGAAGCGATCATCTCGGAGTAGGAATCTTTGTTTTGATAAAAATAGTCAAAATGTTTGATCTAATCAGAAACAAATGATTGTGCGTTACATGAAACTTAGTGGGAGCGTAGTTACATCTTGCATAGTATGTAGTTGACATACCCCTCTGGATGAAAATATGCTGATGCCTTAGTCTGGAAAGACTTGGATCAGATATTGTTTTTCAATAAAATATGAGAGAACCTGCTCAGCTTCTTGGAATGAGAATCTATAGAGATAAATTGAAACGGTTAATGGACTGTGTGAAGATTCTTATAGTTGATAAGGTCTTACACAGGTTCAGCGTAACAAACTTCAAGAAAAGGTCTCACTGATAATTTTGGAACATGAATCTATAGAGATAGATTCAAATAGCTAATTTGATTGTGTAATGATGGTTATAGTGATAAGATCTTACACAAGATTAGTGTTAGTGATTCCAAATGGAGTTTTGTTGACATTTGTAACATTACTCTTGGCGAGACTAGGCGTGAGAAAGGTGTCAAGTAACGTCGATGCGAGTGTCGCTCGACACCATGGGTGAATCAACTAAAGCGATATGTAGTTTAATTAATGGTTAATTAAACAGCTAAATGGTTAGTATATATATATATATATATATATATATGGTACGACTTGATTAGTGAGACAGGACTCCTCCCATGGCCTAAACATGAATGTCATGTTGTGATAGGCACATAACTTAAGATGTTATCTTAGTTTTAGTGGGAGTGGTAGTCTGATGTCATGATGTTCAGATAGACATACTTTTTGGTATGTGATGAAATATGATTTCGGTATCAATTAATGGCATTAAGTGATAGTCTCAAAGTAATTTATGTCATCCTTATAGGTCATCAAATACGTGATTTGATCATGAAACCCTATAAATATAAGATGAATAAATTATTGTAAGTCCTCGGTCGAGGCTATTAAAATGAGACGTTAATAACTACGAGAGACTGGTTTTGTGAGTTGACTGATGACTAAGTTTCATGGAGTCATGGATAAGAGTATCCAAGTCAATCATATGGATGGGTGTTAGGGAACACCACATTGGACATGACCCTTTATGAGAACTCTGCAAGAGTAGTTTTATGTAAGTCATACGACTATAGAATATAGTCCTTAGACCTGAGTTCATCATGCTCTTCCGCATGTGGATTGGTCTGCTTTGATAATGCCAAACGCCTTGCCGTAACTGGGGGTTATAAAGGCATTCATTGGGCATATCATGGAGTATGTAGGAGACAGGGATGGAACAAGATGGGATTTTTCCGCCCCAAGTTGTGGGAGCAAATATCTTTGGGCCTATCAGAGATTTGATACTGAGAAAATTTTTGGCTGCACTCAAACGAACTGAATGTCAGTTGTTTGCTATGGATCAGTATAAATCAGAGTCTGATGAAAATGATCTAGTTGATTAAGGATGACGAATTCTTGCCTTAAGCTACGATCGGGATATGGAGACAAAAGGATTATGGAATAGAGATTCCAGAACAAATGGGAATAGATGATTCCCTCCCAGTATTGATGGAATAGATGATTCCAATACAAGTGGGAGATTGTTGGGAATGTCCTGCAATCATTTGTAGTCACTCTAGTAGTTGGATCTAACATTGAGATTAGACAAGTCATGTGATACCGGGTTGTTATAACACTTTGCTAGAAGCTGATTATAACCTATGAGTATGGTACTCATTGCTGGCATTACATGCTCCTATTTGGGTCACACACCTAAGCAACTGGATCAAGAACATAGGATTGATCATTGGTGCACATATGATGTGCATTGAATGAGTTTCTGAGAATTGGACAGGAGGTAGCGATCACTAGCCATGAGAGGTAGCGATCGCTACCCCACTCGGACCAAATAGTGATTTAAGTCGGTTTGGTTCACTCGGTTTGGTGTGTGCTATATATATGATGTATGGACGACACAGTAACCTAGTTCTGGCCGTCCCTGCTTTCTTAGTTCCAGTTCCTGTGTTCTTCAGTGATTCGACCACCAGACGGTACTAGCATCTTGCTGTAGACCCGGTTGTGTGCGTGTGGACTTCATTAGAGGTGAATCGCCTAGATCACTGCTAATCTCTTTGCCTGATTCAAAAACTCCGCTACACTAACAGATCATCAGGTAAATCGAGTTCCTTATAAGTAGATTCAGTCAGCTATGTTTCAGATCCTGGCAATTGGATTTCCCGAAAGAATTAGGGTTTTAGAAACATGTAAAACCATCGAGAATTTCAATAGTTTGAACCATTCAACACATCCTTTTCAAGAACGGCTTGGAGAGAGAAAGCTTTACAATGAGGTTTGTTCATGGCTGAATCAAAGAAAACAAAAGTTCGGGTTATGTTATGAAGTTCAGGAAATGAGAAATCTTAACAAGAAATCTCCATTGTATTCAAACATTTCAATTCTCAAAATGAATACAATGATCCAAGATCCAGCTTTAACTGAAACCTGAGCCCAGGACTCCTGATGACCCAGCTTACAGCCAATTAGGTAGGAAACTCTTTGCCAATCATATCCAATATGACTCTTGTCGCAGAATAACATCCAATGTCAATTCCACTCCGATGTCCCTGAGCCCAGGACTCCTGATGGCTCAGTCAAGTCAACCAATCTCTCTGCCATGTGGTTATTGGTGTCATGCACTGCAAGCCCACCAAAACCACCTGTCTTTCTCGTGTAAAAGTTGGCACCTTGCACTGCAAGCATACCAAACGATGAATGGGACTTGACAGTTGACAAGATTGGAAAGACATCAATATATCTTGATATTCTTTCGAGAAACAGAATTTAACTTGAATGCATATCCAATACACATTCAAGGGGTTTAGAGTCTTTTAAACACAGAGAAAACCGATTCTAAGTTTTAATATTTTCTAAATAATTTTTAAGATTCCGAACCTGGTGCCGGTCGGCACCAACCATTGGTGCCAGTCGGCACCTCCTAGTCCATGTCAGCATTCTATTAGTCCAATTGACCAGAATCAGCTGATCTACCTGGTGTCGACCGACACTGCCACAGTGTCGACCGAAACCGGCTGGTTTTCCTCCTAAACTGGTGTAATCCAAGTAAACCGTTTCGCGATCAAACCCTAATCGGCGGTGTTGACCAGCACCCCAGGGGGTACCGATCGGCACCCTTTGTTTTAAATTAATTTTCATTTTTATTTTAATTAATTAAAACACAAATTAGGTTAAAATTAGGGCACCGTCGACAGACAACCTTATGTGTCAGTCGACGCCCTGTACAGAGAAACCCTAGCCGCCAATTTTAGGGAAAAACGCAAAAACCCGGAACATGCATCATTAATTCAGATCAACACACTTTTTAATCCAATTAACATGATCATACAAATTTAATAAGAACACAATTGGCTCTGCTACCACTGTTGGAATTTCTCCTCATGTTATTAATCGAATTAATCAACTAGAACAGCAAATTCCTAAGCCCAGATCTTGTGTTAAACTTATTCGAATCTATATCCAAGGGATCTCGTTAATACCTGAAGTTTGGTTAGTGCAGCGGAGATTCAACGCAGGTATCGAGATCAGAAGTGCCCCACTTGTTGCACCTTCATCGGTATCCACACGCACACAAGGTCTAAAGAGCGGCCTGCTAGAACCGTGATGCTAATCTCTCGGGATTTGAGTTCTCAAAAGGGTGGCTAGGTCTGCAACTACTGGTCAGAAACTCGTGTTATATTGTTATATATAACACCCTTGAGTTGACCTAATTAATTCCCGGTCCAATCAAAATTAATTAAGTCAGACCAGAAAATTAATTCTGGGACGCGCCTGGTGCCGACCGACACCCTTACTGGTGCCGATCAGCACCCTACCCTTTTAACTCCAGAATTGTATATCTCATATACATTGATCAGATCATTACACCAATGATCTATCCCAGAGAAGTATCTTCAGTTTGCTTAGGTGTGTGACCCAATAGGGTCATATGATACTAGCAATGAGTTCCAAACTCACAGATTATAAGCAGACTTTAGCAAGCCATTATAACCCCTAGTACCTCATGACATGTCTAATCTCGATTATAACCAACTACCAGATGCGTACAAATAATTGCGGGACATTCCTCTGACATTCCTCAAAACCATCCAATGATTTCAGGACATTCCCAACATTTCCTCACTACACGCGGAATTCGAAGCCCTCATTTGGGAAATAGAGTGCATGGTGTTATATAATGAGACATCAATTGCGTTTCATACAGACTGCTTGGAGCTCGTGAAATTGGTGGCTAAACCTGAAGACAGTCCAGCATTCACAGCGTTCATGTCCTCTTTTCAGATTTTGCGCTCCCGCTTTATTTTTCTTTCTCTAAGCTACATCCCACGCAATCTCAATGGTAAAGCGGATTGCCTGGCATGTAGTGCTTTAGCACGTTCTATCAATTTTGTTTATGTAAACTCTGCATCTCCGGTTTAGATTACCAAACCCTTTCCTTGTGATTGAGTAATATAGTATAATATGATGACAAAACAAAAGTTTAGTGTGAAAATTAAATTTAGTATATTATAATGAGATTTAAAAATGTAAGGTGTATTAGGCTCTAAACCCTAAAACATGTTATCCCATGGAACATTTACAATATAACTTTAGGGTTAGATTCAAGGTATATGAGATTTATATATGAGATCTTAAATTTGGACATACGTGTTGTAATCTGATTATATTTAACGAACTAGATGATGTCTCGTGCTATGCACGGGTTAGGCAATATTTGTTTGTTTAATTTATTTATTTTATGGTTTGATTTATATGTGTAAATTTATTAATTTCTTTAATTATATATATATATATGATATATTAAAATAAATTTATAGTGATCACCAATATCTTTGTACGCGAAATATATTTTTTATTTCTGTTTACTTAAGTTTTGATGCATTACAATTTCACATATAAATTTTTTTGACTCGTGTTATTTACGTTTTGACTCACGTTCATTTATGTTTTAGACTTGTTTATAACTTAATTTTTATACCCGTATTTATTTAGGGTTTTGACCCCGTATTTATTTAGGTTTTAAGATC